>BOPP01000041.1:8814531-8840798 GCA_017312745.1 Gryllus bimaculatus
CGCGGCGCGGAGTGGGTGGCAGCCGCACCACGCCACGCCACGCCACGCCACGCCACGCCGCGCCGCGCCGCGCCGCCCGTGAAGAGCGCGCTGCTTTGCACCAACTGCTGACAGCGAGAAGCGGCGACCGTCTCCGAGTAGTGAGGCGTAGTCTGTAACTAAACATCCGTCTTCAAAAACATCGATGTTAAGACATAAACAAAAAACTATCGATGATTTAAAAAAAATTCTTCATGCCAGACAGTACAGTCTTTCACGGCTTTAATGACTCATAAGATTGGTAAATAACCTTTTTAGATTGTCCATTCGTAAAGTATGAGCGGTTTGTTCTCTGAATTAATTGTTGATTAAATTTAATTGTTGAATAGAAAGAGAAGGGTTAGGCGGTTATGTTAAGGAGCTGAGACTGTTATGGTTTACACTGGTTTGAATCTATCTTTGAGAATTTTTGACTTTAGGCGTGAATAGACTGCCTTTTTCCTACGTTACAAATATTGATACTTACACAGGTATGCAGGTTGTGATAAAAATTGTTAGATAATTCCATGATTTTAAACACGGACGGTTTAAACCTTTGTTTTGTAACAATAAATTCGTGCGCAACAATATTTAATTCGACAGAGCATGTTTTTTAACATCCATCACAACAAAATAGATATTAAAAAACATATAATATATTGATTTCTAAAGCATTGATTTTTCGATGAAAACACCTGTTTTGAAAGTATTGACATTGGTGTTTTCACAGAGAGGGAGCGCGGTCGCTTTTTCGGGCAAGAGAAGCGGCGATGGTGCGTTGGCGTCAGATGGAGAGTGGGTGCTCCGTTGGTGGCGCGGACTGTGACAATTGAAACTTTATTATGATTGCAGTACCTGAGTGCACGTTCATACATGGAATGAATGAATGAATGAATGAATGAATGAATGAATGAATGAATGAATGAATGAATGAATGAATGGATGGATGGAGGATTCAATACATGATAATGATGTTGCCACGATACGAGCGATGGCGTATCAGTGGTACAGTGAGCTGCAGTGGAATCGACAGAATTCCTGCTACTAACCCTCTTTGTTCAACACATATTTAGTACGCAAAGGCTGGAAATTTCGCTCCACCACGTAGTGTGGAAAGCTAGCGGGCTGCCCGCTGCATTAAAGGTCGTCTTGGGCGGCAAGAATTGCAACGGGGACGATCAGAGGAGTGGCATCAGGTGGGGCTATGGCAGCGGTGACAGAAGGGTTGTGATGAGCGCAATGGACGGGGGTGGGAGGTGCGATCTTACGGCCACGTGACGACGGCGGCGGCGGTGGCTGCTTCTGGGGTTCATCGTTGGCTGCCGCGGCTGGCGCGCCCGCGCCGGTCTCGGGCGAAGAGTATACACGTTGCGTAAACAAACACTTCCCTGCTGATGTAGATGCGAGCGAGAAACCGCAGAGAGGAATTTGCTGAAATGAAAATAGACATGATTGACAGGTAGCTTTACAAGCACCGACGAAGGGAAGGTTGTTTGTCAAGACGTTCTAACACAATTCCCCGGATCCTTATATTTGCATCTCGCTTTCGTAAGCCTCGGTTTACTACCGTTGTCACGAATCAGTCAACTACCTCTTGTTATACATTCAACATGAGAACCGCTGCTTTTCTGCCATTCGGATACTGTTTTTCTCTCTCCCTTCCGCTCTTATTCACTCACTCGCGTTTACTCATTCACTAACACAAACATACACGCATTCTCACTTGTCGACTCTTCAGATACCTTCAGTTGAATAGTGGTAAAAGTCTTTCAGCGCAGTTAACGTCTTTTTGAAAAAATGTGGTCCAGGGCAAGCACTTTTGGTCGTCGCCTTGACCCCTCTCTCCTCGGGAGCTGATGTCCTCACCGCCTGCAGTGGGTCAATGGGCAGTGGGAGCCAGCGTGGGCACTGGAATGCGCTCTTCGTCACCGTGTTGTGTTCGCTTGCGAAGGAAGGATGGGCGGCGTATACGAACAGAAAGCGCTCGAGTGAAATCGGGGAAAATTTACATGGGGGGAATTAATCACGAGCTTAGAAGAAGAAGAAAAAAAAAGGTTTTCTACTGAAAATTCATCTATTTCCGGCGCACGATTACGTAACTTTCTCTTCTTACAAAGTACCTTCTTACAAAGTACCTTTGTAAGAAGAGAAAGTTACGTAATCGTGCGCCGGAAAACGATGAATTTTCGGTAGAAAACTTTTTTCTTCTTCTAAGCTCGTGATTATTTCCCCCTACGTAACTTTTCCCCGATTTCACAAAGTACCTTTGTAAGGGACAGAAAGTAAAAAAGATGTCGTTGATATTGCAGAGTATAAATGGTTTACTGTCTCTTGTGACAATGTCATTTTCTTTTAAAGCTGGTAATTTGATTTGATACGAGATTGACGGATGTGTTTACCTCAAGTGCTACGGTCATTAGTAGGGGGCGGATTTTGATGACCTAAAATATTGCCCAAAATGAACAATCGATTGCTCTTAAAATGCTTTACAAATGTCATAAAAACAAAGAGAAATAACGTAAAAAATTTGATAAAAACCAGTTCAGGTAAAAACTCATGCTGTTGAGTAAGTTACTGATGTAATCGAGGCTTCTTCCTTTTATTGAAATAAACTGAACTTGCATAACTTTGCGTTTGGACTATTCATTAAAAGAAAATCTCTGCCTTTATTTAACGCGAAATCGGCCGAACTGACAATGACGGCGATAAACGTCAAAGGAACCTTACCTTACATAGTACTCGCAACGACTGACATTACTATATATGAGCGAATAAATTGAATAGGCTACTGAGAAATTTTGTGGTGTACATTTGTTGCACCTCGTAAATATTGTTCGAAGCAAGAACCGTTAAAATAATGTTAAAATGAAATCAGCGAAAAATGCAATAAAAATGACGTAAAAGAGTAAAAAATGACTTACTACTCGAAATCGAAAAAAAATGCACAAAAATGACCTATAAATATGTGTCTTTTCGTACCGTCATAACATAAAATGAATTTCTATACAAAACTGGATTGTTCTAAAGTAAAAATAAAAAAAAATGACATTTCATTAAAAGTCTAGTCATTAGTATCGTTATTACAGTGAAAGTTTTTATTGCGGGAGGTAGCGATGTTCCTACCCGCTGTAGCAAAGATCTCCAGCCGACCTTCACGTCGGTTTGCAAGGGTTTGCCTCATCGAGGAATCTCCTCTTCAGCATGACACCGCCATAGCCGGGCCACCTCTTAAGTCCCAGAATAATTTCGCATGGCGTGCGTATGTGTATGAGTAAGGGTTGAGGAAGGACAAAGAAGGAGAAGGAAAGATAGTTTGCGGTCGGTAGCCCGTTTGTTAGGGTACTGCACCGGCATTCGCCTGGTATTGATCGCAGAAACAATTTCAAAATGTCGATCAGAGAAGCCAACAGCGAAAATTCTTCTCCACACAACGGCGGAATTCGAAGTGACTCGTGTCGAAAATCTGCCACCGTCGGGACTTGAACCCTATGACCTCGCGGTCAGAGACGTTGCAGAGGCTGCGGCCTTTCTAGCTCTGAGCTAATCTCACGGTTTGATATAAGACTAGCAAATAGATCGAACATTTGAGAATATTGTAGTGTCAAATTTCCGCACACCATAATATTTGGGAATTGCGCAAATATGAGGAAACAAGTGTTCTGGATTGTAGGTGCAAATAAATTCTGTTATCGTGGGTTTTGTATTGCCCATTTCCTTTTTCCCGGTGTTTGCCTACAGAAATGAACCGCACGTACCGTTGAAGTCGAGATAAGATATCATTCCTGACGTACGACGTAAGTAACGTACTGCTCTAGTTGATACAAAAGCAAAGTGAAGGTTTAAGTAAACTAAACTAGTTACGATACACTTGCACGATACAACTGGCAATGTGTTTTGTCTTTCCTTAAAAGAGCTGGTGGCCTTATTTTCTTCATTACACTCCAAAGACTTAAAAATGTCATGCAGGGTAAATAGGCCTAATTACAATTTCAATTAAATATTGTTTTTTTTTTCATTTAACAATGTTCGAATTAAAAAAGCTCTTATTTTCGTGAGATAGGAAGTTGATGTAAGAAGTCTGTGATTAGTGTAAACATCATAAAAAATCCAAAAGGTGTGTTAAAGTATACAATATGATTTAGATGTTTTTCCGATATCCCAGTTTTCACAAATACTTAATGGAATTACTTCATCCAAGCTAGAAAAACTGGAGAAACTTTGTAATAACCAAAAATAATGCGACTCAGCGTAGGTTCAAGAAGTCAACAAGAAGGAGACTGCCACCGTACACAATGCTTTCATCGGGAAACGGAATGTCGGGAACGGTTAGGGAAAGTGGAATTTCTCAGAATCTGACTCCACCGTCGATCACCACTTCCAATGACTAGTAAAACTTCGGAGAAACCCACTTCTTTCTGCTGCTGACGTGCAACTTCACCAGCAATGGAGCAGAATCAAGAGGCGGAGATAAATCACAGCCGCTGAATGCAGCCTGTGGCACAGTCACATCTTGCAGGTCGCTCCTGACGTCGCAGATCCCACATCCTCCCCCCTGAAGCAAGTGGAAAATAAAAATGTAAGACGTAAAAGTCTAGTTCGTAACGCCAAGAGTGCCACATGTACCCAAACTCAACCTTGATAACCGCAGATTGCTGCGATTGAAACCGGACGTGGTCATGGTTTTGTTTGTTGCTTGTGTCGCTGAGGTTTACGTCGAGAAATAACGTATTTGTGTAGTATTAATTCCGAAATATAACCTTTCAGGAATGATCAATATAAATTTTATCGGACGAAAACAAGCTCTGCTCATTTGGTGGACTCTTGTTTATTTGAACTTAATTCTGGAAGTAAATTTGTAGCTGAAGTAGAAATTCTTTAGTACTACTTAGGCGAGAGATATGAGTGAAGGTGAGCCTTATCTGTACTTTGGGGGACAGGAAACGTACATTTTGCATTAGGTGGACTCAAGAATATTTTATGTTAATTACTGTGGCCGAACCGTCTAGAGTACAAGACGAACCGAGTAAAACTTGCCCTATCAAGCATAATAAGTTTTTTTCTAAGTCACCCACAGAAGACTACCCTTTACGTCCCGATGGGATGCATATTCAACCATTCACTAGACACTCGCGCGCTCCTCTAATCTGGGGTCAGCAGAACGCGAGGCCCTCCGCGACAACACATACATGAGAGATTAGGAAGCAAACAACCATGCTCAAGGCACGACTCAAACCCACGTCCCTTCGGGTCGAAGCGTCGGTACATGCTCTTAGCCACCTCGGCAATCCAGGCAGCATGCTCAGAGTTTGCAAGTCTAAAACAAAATACCTTAACACACCCAACTCTTGGAATCGCCTCATTATGTAGCGCATTTCACGCGCGTTCAATTTCCACATTTCTGTAGCGTTTAAAAAATAAAATAATACTGATAATAATAATAATAATAATAATAATAATAATAATAATAATAATAATAATAATAATAATAATGTCAGCTCCGTGGCGCAGACGGTGCGCAGTCGTCTGTGCCGAGAGGAGGCTGCAGGTTCGAGTCCTGCGTAGACATGGTCATATTTGTGATTGTCCCTTCAACTATCATCATCATCCTATCATCTCATAATTCACACTACAAGGCGTAACAACCTTGTTGTAATCCAAGGATACAGCTGAAAAGCTGATCCTGGAAGAATTACACACGTTAATCGTGTAGCGTGGTCAGTAATGACCTATACGCCAATATTAATGATAATAATAATAATGATGATAATGATAATGATGATGATGATAATGATAATGATAATAATGATGATGATGATAATGATAATAATGATGATAATGATAATGATAATAATGATGAGGATGAGGATGATGATGGTGATGGTGGTGATGGTGATGATGATGATAATGATGATGATGGTGATGACGGTGATGATGATAATGATAATGATGGTGATAATGATAATGATGGTGATAATGATAATGATAATGATGGTGATAATGGTAATGATAATGATGGTGGTAATGGTAATGATAATGATGGTGATAATGATAATGATGGTGATGGTGATGATAATGATAAAACACTCCCGTCCGGGGTGGAGCCGCCGCCGCCGCCTCCTGGCGTGCGCACCGTCGCCTGCAGCTGTCGATGGAGACATCGCGACGCGTCGTTAGAGAGCGGGCGCTGCGCTCGATTGGCCATGCGTGCGAGGGCGCCTGTGAAGCGGAATGCCCGCGCCTGCCAAGTTCTAGGTCAGGCCGAGTGAAAATAATCCGGCGCTGTCATATTCTACTTTCTTCCTGTCTGCGACGCCCGCGGCGTGGCGCGGCCCGGCCCGGCGTGGTGCCACGGTGCGCCGCCAGTGTTGCCAACTGTGAAGCGGCGCGTGAACGCGATACCTTGCGAATTCTAGATCACGGCGACTTTCAAGCTTTGCCGTCGTATCATAAATGTTAATGATTTGTAAGAATTTAAAGTCGTGATGTACCTAATATGCTCGTGAAAGCGCAAAAAGATAGATATAACATTTAATCTCTTTTTCTCAAATGAATTCTGTAAATATCCATGGTATCCATTTCTTCGTTAATATATTAATTTAAAAATAAATTTTCAAATTCATATTTAATTGAATCCAATACGAAATAGTTCAATTTTGTAAGAATTCTTGTAAATGATTTTCCTTGGAAAGTGTTTTACGGTTTCACTGTATGCGGATGAATATAAGAGTTACTCGTAGTGATAGGGGTAGTAGTAAAATTATAAATGAAATAGTACATGTAAACAACGCTGCAACACAAACGTCGCAAAATATATAGAATATTACGTGTTTATTAGTGAACACGGTTTTAAAATGAATACCAGCTTTTCGATATATATACTTGTATACGTTGTCCATATTATTATGCCTCGTTTCTCTTTTCGGGCGACGATTATAGTTCCCAGTCTTTTCCCGAAGTCTTAGATATTACTTTCTAACTTTCTACGAAACGGCACTCTTGAGACAATATTTTTCTCTTATTCATATTTATGAGAAAAAAAATAGATCTTGATATTTAAGAACCTAGCTTTTACCCGATTTTGTAAACTGAAATGAATATAAATCTTTTTAATTTTAGTTTTACTATTATCGTCATTTGAATTTATTCTGTTTAACAAATAGTGACTAGACTAGCAGTACAATTACTCGCTACGTTTCATTTGGTATTCCGGTGTAATATCTAACCAGTACCTTAGAATTAACCATTCTCGAACATTATTGCTCGTATTGTCGCTCGAACCTGTTTTCGCGTTTCAATAAACATTGATCTGTCGGAAGAGCATTCTGAGTTGGCAGATTGAGCATTCGCCATGTCTTCCTTGTAATGTTAGAATTGCCGAAAATCGTGACCCACGAGATCGAAGCTGGAACCACACGAAGAAGTTGCCAAAAATTTTGATCTAATTGGAGGAAGAAGAAAAGAAGCAAGAGAGTCAATTACAGTCGATTCAGCTAAATGAGTAGGAAAGGATCTGTTGCGATTCCTTAGCGGCATTGTTCCTGCATGCGCTCTCACTCACTGACAGTCATTGCACTGACTCACTTGTCACTGGAGTTTTCCTTGAAAGCAGACAAGCAAAAGTATCTCTCTGCAAGACAAAACAACATTCTTCACTAACGTTTCACACATTGTTCCGTATTTACTGCATTTTAGTAGATTACACTCATTAAAAAATAGCATGAATTTGCAATAGCTTTTCTTACATTATTAGTCATCGATAATGCTCTTCCTTACAGCATGCATTACAAATTGGAACCTTTTTAGGGAGAAATTATAAGTGCATCTAAAAGTTAAATTCTGAGATCTATCGTGTAGCTGGGGAGTAATCTTCGAAATTTGAAATATTTCTTATGAATGAGCTCAGTTCAACACTCATGAATCCCTCGGCCATTGCCTTTAAGCTACATAAAAACGCGGAAGTGTTGTATCAGCGGTTTCAGAACGCATTCAGGACGGAAGCACCCTCGGATTGCTTTGCAAGTTCTACAGAGCGTTAATGATCCAGTGTAAATTAAAAACTTAGCAGTTATAGTAGACTTCACGAATTTGACGCTTTGACGGGTCGTTTCGAAATCCCATTTGCGGTGACTTCCTGCCTGTCCATTTAACATTCCGAAGGCGTTTGAAATTGTCTGTTTTTGACATCAACCAGAGCTGTTGGTGAGCGTGATTTAGAAGCACGAATGACCTTCCAGATCAACCCCAAGGGAAGACGAATATAAATTTCTTAAATTTCCTTTTTTTTTTTTTGAAAACTTCAATAGAAAGGGGAAATCCTCCCGCGCCGTCGATGCTTCCCCGTGACTTGCTCGGGGCGAGCGCGAGCTCTCCCAGGCCGAAAATCCAATTGCGCTGGGAGGCGGAGTGTGAAATGGAGCCGCGAGCGAGCGCTGCCCGGCGCGCGGCCCTTGGGGGACGCCAGATGCCGCAAAACGTCGGCGCTGCTCATCTGGACGTTTATCGCGCCTCGGGAGGCCCGGCCCTCGGCCCTCGCTTTCTCTCGGAGGAGATAAAAGCCTCTTCTGCGCCGCCTTCAGTTCACCTCCAAGGTCCCCAAGAAGATGTAATAAACGAGGAGGTCCTTAGAACTCCCGCGCGCACGAGATGGAAACGGTGTGTGTGGAGTGTGATCATTGATGCCGACTCAAAAGAGCCTTGGTTCCATGAAGGTAAAACAATCGGCTTTTGATGCGAACGAATGGATGGAACGAAAACTGGTATTAGTGAGATGAAATGTTAATTACGTATCTTAGTGTGTGTGTCTTGAGAATGTCAAAACTTCAGAAGAGTAGTCTAGTCTATCTCATCTCCAGATGCAAGGAACATAAATACTATTTGTGAGGGTAGATCAGTGACAGTTTAAAAACGACTCTTATAAGGAGTGATCTTTCTGGGAATGGACGCTTCTCATCTGGCGACTTATCGTTCCTGGGAAGACCCACGACGGCAGCCTCCTCGGCCCGTGTTCTCTCTCGGAGGAGATAAAAGCCTGTTCTCCACAATTAGAAGTGAACCTTCAGTTCACCTCCAAGGCCCTGATGGTGATTTAAAATTTGAGGAAGTCTTTCGTAATTCTCACGCACACTAGATAGAACATGTGTGTGAAGTTTGCTTGTTGATCCTCGGCAGTGCCATGGTTCTATGGAGGTACCAGTTGGCTTATTAGATGGAATATTAATTGAACTTGTTGTGTACGCAGTTATAAACTACGCATCTCTTAGTATGTTGCTGTGCTCAGAATGTCAAAGCGTAAGGGGGTTTAGTCTATTCTGTCTCATCTTCAAATGCAAAGAAAAAAAGAAAAGAAAAATAAACTAGTAGTAAGAATAAAACAGTGACACTTTGAACACGACTACTAAAAGCCCTATGCTATCTCGATTGCTGAGAAGAGTTTTCTGATGGGAAAAATAACCCAATACTTTAAAAATGGATTCATTTTTCAAATATAATGATGTAATTTTGAATGCTTTAATTATCTTTCAGTTCTGAATCTACCAAGTTTGAGGGTACCCCTGCTACGGGTATTGTAACTTTATAACTTATTGGTAGTGTTCCTTTAAATTCGTGCAACGTTTCAAAATGAACTTTCTCAAACTAGTTGTGTGAAACATTTAATTTAAGTTTGTATTAGTACAAATCCCGTTAAATTTCATGACCTTTATTAGAACATAGATCAACACATATCAACTGACCTGACTAGGATTATAACACTGATTTGTAACCCGAAGTTATTAAATGGCATTTCCTTATATTTCATAGGTTTACGTAATTATATTGCACAGTTCTCTTTTTAGTGGGACATGGAAAATAGATTAAAACAAATCAAATGATTAATGTTGAGCTTCATGATAAGCCCTGTTAACGGATTAACGGATTCAATTTCTATGTTTCCTTTCGCTTTTATGATTTTCTGTATTCTGAAAACCTGTTCAAGGACGTTCATTGCTTGCTAACAAAAGCATGAATGGTGTGTCCCTCCCCTTCGACGTATAAAACGAAATCAAAAGCTTATCGCATGCGAAAACGATGGGAGCATTGTGTCAGGTGGTTTTTGTTCAGAGAAGATAAGTATCACGACTGGTGGCGAACTGGAGTCTGTCACACCTCGAGCATCTGTGTGCGCGTGCGGAGTGTCTCTTCGTGCGGCGGGGAATGGGAAATGAATACCTCATTGAAAGGTGTCAACACGCAGTCATTTGTCTTGCGCCGCGAATGTCGCACATGGGAACTGAACACGAGCCACATGCCACGTCAAAGGATAAGAGGAATTTTCCTCAGAAGCTGTGGCGTCCTTTCAGGTAGTGGGAAGGAGGCCAGGTATGCTCTCATCATGTGTTGCATTTCATTTGCAAATGTGTATTGTATATGTGTAGTCTGAGCGTTTAGTACGTAATTCACACACTACCAAAGATATGAAAACTACTTCAAGGAAACGTGTACTTCCGTCCTACTATCACAGTTTCGATTGTGAATACAGCCACGTGAGAGTCCCGCAAATGAACTTGTATATGTAAATGCTTTATCGAGTTGATGATGTACGTGAGAGGAACACTCATTTAGATGGGTTTTGTGAATATATCCACATATTTCAGAAACTATCTTCATATTTTTTACGTATTTGTTGAACGCACGCAATCAATCAATGAATCAACCCTTTTGAGGTATTCAAAGGCTCAGCAATACGAATCAAAAAAATTGTGTTCAGTGGTCGCCGAGAAATTTGCATAAGGGTACAAAAATAATGTTATTTTAAATAATAATCTTTAAATTTTGAAGTGATAACGATTACTTATGGATACTTTTCCGGGAAGTATTCCACAACTTGAAGCGAAGAACACGGTTGACTATATTTCTGGATTTAAAACTAGAGTGTTAGCTTCGGCATCGAATTAAAAATTGCATATTTTCACCCCTTTGCTTTCAATTCCACTGCTTTACATTTTGAACAAGCAATTTCCCTGGGTAGCTTCTTCTCCCGGATGCACGTGGGCGGAATTTTATTGCAGCCGTTTGTCGCCCCCAGGCGGATGCAATTTGGACAATTATGCCACCCGGCGCGACATCATTTTCCTCTCGCAGCCTCCCAGTGGCGCGTGAACACGTCCCCTGCCACGTGGCACGAGCTTCCGCGCGTCCCACTAGCCCCGTGCGCGCCGCCCAGGGGCTCCAAAGACACGTGCGCCGTGCCTCGTGCTCAAGCACTCGCCTTATACAGATATTAAGTGTTCAACTTAAAACAACAAAAAGTGTTCTGTCTGTCTCTCTCCTCTCTCCCACTGTCTTTTGTCTGTCCCTCTCTGCCTCCCTCTGCCTCTATCTGCCTCTCTCTGCCGCTCTCTGCGTCTCTCTGCCTCTCTCTGCCTCCCTCTGCCTCCCTCTGCCTCCCTCTGCCTCCCTCTGCCTCCCTCTGCCTCCCTCTGCGTCCTGCCTCTCTCTGCCTCTCTCTGCCTCTCTCTGCCTCTCTCTGCCTCTGTCTCTCTCTGCGTCTCGTTTATTCTTTACGATTATTTCATTTACCCCAATGAGCCATTTTTATGCTTTACAATAATAACAGACATTTTCAGACACTAATTCTGATAAAAAAAATTTGGTAATATCATAGTGTCTTCTTGATTTCCAGAAGTAAAATGAGTGCGTGATTAATTTCAAATGTCCACCACAAAAGGAGGAAAATATGCGTTTGTCTGAAAATCCAGTCTAATTGTCTTACGTTGTATTAATTGAATGTGTTAATTATAACTTTAATACTATAATAAAGCCCTTTTCCATACATGTTTTACTAGTCGTGTGTATGCTCTTATTGTTAGGATGAGAAATGTTAAGGTGATATATCGCTTTTACACGCTGTGTGAAGTGCACACTACAAAATACGTAATACTTTTTCGTACAAACTTTATCTTTTTATGCGCACATTGTTGAACACACTTTCAGTAACACTTTTGCTATCGAGAAACCTTATTTAGGTGCGTATTATAGTAGCTTTTAAATTATAATTTCAAGAACTAGAATCAAGTCACTGTTGGGAATAAAACGGCCGATGGAAATTGCACTATTTAATTACTTTTAATTATCACGACTCTTTCGTTCTCCTAATGCATTATTTCACTCGTAATCAGTTCCATTTGAGGACGCCAGTGAGTTGTACAGCTGGGGAAAGTACGTGCCTGAAGAGGAAAGTTTTGGATTTCTTCATTTCCCGACATTTACACATACACTACGCACAACTCATTACAGCCCACGTACTACACACTAGGTACAGTACATGCACATTATGTACACCACGCACGACATACTATACTACTTACTGCACTTCTTACTACACTGCGTCCTTGACACTACACCAGGTACAAACCGCACGTCGCAAAGCGCAACGGCAATTGTAATCGTGGCAAGGTGCCTTGCCGTAAAAACGGCTGGCAAGCGAAGCCTCTCAATCTCAGAAAGTGACCCATTTGCAAGTGGCGACGTTTCAGTGCGTTGCTGGCGAGTTGGGTCCATTTGGGCCGAGCGGCCGGTAGCCCACGAGGGCAGCGGGTGAACGACCGCTGACGTAACGCCGTCCGTCATGCGTTCGAAAGGCTTCGCCCGGTGAAGACCAGGTGCGTCGAGGGGTCGTAAAGTTTATGAGGTCGGCGAACACGAAATTTCGAACCAGCGCCAGCTTAGTCGTGCCTGACTGCTCGCTGGTTTATAGAATTTTTTTTTTTTTTTTTCAATATTATGTTATTTAGGCTTGAGTATCTTATCTCTCAACCTGTCTCTTATATTTCGCTCCAAATGTCGATCGGGCAATTCACACTTTTACTTTGAGCAGGCAAGTATTAAATTCAGCTGAGACAAAAGAAATTCGATCGTTTAATCAATATTGATCGTTAAAATTTTGTTGTAACTAATATTGTTACTTTTGTCGTGTTGCACAGTTTATCTCAAATGTTTGAAAATTATGTAAAATTTATCTCGAACAGTAGTCATACTTTTCATTCATAAATTATCAACAGTACGTGAGCCCTGATTATCATACTTCGAAATATTGCTTATAACTTTGTTTCATTACTTTGTTATTTGTTTTCTTTAAAGGGAATATAAGAGCGTTACACTTCACAAACACTGAGAAAAGAAGTTCTGTGAAATTAAGAGATGTTTGTGTTATGAAATGCAAAGCCTAAAAGCAACCAGCGTCACGAAGCGATTCTTTAGTATTCCTATTTTCGATTTAGTGTTCTCTTCTGTCGAGGCTCAGGAAGTTCTTTTCTCACGTGACGTTTCTTTTTCTTTTGTCCCCTCCACAGTAACCCTGTAGAGAATGGGGAATTTATTCTCTTTAAATTTTGTACATTGTACTGCTGCCTTGCGGCTTAAGCAGCTAGAGGAGGGGCTTTTTCTTACAGCTAATTTTACATTCTAGACCTAAAGTTAACTTACTTGCACTTTGGCATTACTAACTTACACTAAGATCAGTTTTGTTATACTATATACTACATAAATTGTTGTTTTACGGGTGAGGTAATTATTCTTTTTATCTACATTCACACATCATTCATACTAGTTTCATTATAGTATACATAACCATTCATTCGTACTTCACTGCACTGCACTTAAAGCACTGTTCGCCACGGCACTGACTTGGCTCAAAGTGTCCGTGGCGTTTCTTAGCTTGCCCGAAAACTACGAATAGCGGACCATTAGAAAGATATGTACGCTTTTAAATAGTATGGGGCTCCCGGATATGAGAGAAATCGAACGACTGGACTGGGGTGAGGTGAAACATTTCTACATTTCTATTATTATTATTATTATTATTATTATTATTATTATTATTATTATTATTATTATTATTATTAATTTATTTGTTATTGTTATTGATTATATTTTATTATTATTACGTCGTTTTTAATCTTCGTCAATGTGGATTTAATGTAATGGTTTAGATATAACTAGGCTTTGGCCAGAAAAAATATGAATAGTTGCTGCATATCGATGCCCCCTCAGTTCTTGTACAAGGAAACTTCTTAAAAGGAATGTTTAATGAGGGCTTGGGAATTGCCCAAAGCGGGCCCAAGGAAGCCGATGGCCGCAGGGAGCGGGCTCGAACTCGGTCCCCGGGCGGGCGCTCGCGGAGCGGCCCGCCGCTATCTCCGCCGTTTGCCGCCCCGGCCCCGCCCCCGCCACCGCCTGTTGCCGCAGGAAACGCCGCCAGACCTACTTCACCAGGTGGAGGCGCGGAGTTGGGAACTGCGGCGGGGGTGGAGCGAACGGCGGTGGCGACGGCGGTGGCGAGGCGGTGGCGACGGTGGTGGCAGGCGAGTGGGACGTGGCGTGGCGTGGGCGTGTGAGGCGTGGGTGGCGGGGAGGGAGGGGCGGGGAGGGGCGAATCAGGCGCGGTGACGATGGTGGTGATGGCGGCGGCAGAAGCATGTTCGCATGAATGCAATGACTATCATACTAATTGTTAGTGTACGAGCCTGTAATTTTTGTATTGCCCATGAATGTGAAATTAACCCCACATAAGAGAGAGTTAAAACTGCTTTTGCGAGATAAAGGCATTTATAATGTTGAAATTGTTTCAATTAAACGTTTTTAGAGGCTTGGAGTTCGAGTTGTTGTTGTTGTTGTTCTTCTTCTTCTTCTTCTTCTCCTTCTTCTTCTTGTTTTTCTCCTTCTTCTTGGAGGCAACTTAAGATTTTCGTACAAGAGGTAAAGCTGCCTTTAGAAAATGTTCCTGCATATATCTCGAAATGAAAAATGTAAAACATAAATTGCAAAACAAAACAAATGCCCTGAAATTGCTTCTAGGCTGTCCGGGTGACGCCGCGTCGTTGGCAGATAGGCCGACGTTCTCCGCCAATCACGGCGCACTTGCGTTACCCGACCACTAGCTGAATAAGATATAACACCGGAGGCGGAGCTTTACTATGTCAGTACCCTGAAGAAGCCTGCGACATGACAGGCGAAACGTCGGCCTATCTGCCAACGACGCGGCGTCACCCGGACAGCCTAGAAGTAATGGACTCGAGCCGCGGAAGCCTACGTGTACAAATGACCTGAAATGTTTACTCTTCTGAAGCTGTGTTGTGTGTTGCTTGAAAATGTAAAAGTTGTTTTAAATTTGAAGCCATCGCCTCTGGTTGCCTCGCATTGCATTCCATTCTCTTCCTTCCGAGAAACGTCCTCGGCAGGCATTTGTGGAATGTTTGTCGATCAAAAATTGTGTGAATGGTATGCGGCTTCGAGGATTCCACTGTATAAAAAATAAATATTTGCAAAAACATGGAAGATTATTTTTCTCTAATACTTGGTATAGAGGGCTTTGGTGCTACTTTTTCCTTTTTACTCGCGACAATTGAACGAACGAAGAGATATATGAACTCTTAATATACAATATCTATCGACATACTTGTATAGCAGTTTAGGTTGTTTTTTTCTTCTTTTTTTTTACAAGAAAAACAGTCGTTACGTGGAAGCTCATTTGTAGTTATGGCTGTATTTGAAGTTATTAATTCTAAATTGAACTAATGATAAAAAAGTCTCTATTTTTCTTGGTACGGAAAGACAAATAAATACGTTTTACCGAACAATGAGTAACTTATAGTTGCGAATGAATCGCACGATAAATTTCCATTACTTTTTTCCTAAGACCACAGAGCGGCATAAAAATGTTTGGATGCGAATTTGATTTAAAAAAAAGAGAATATTTTATGAATGGAGAATGTAGAAAGGCACTTCATGCCAAGATGACATTCACATGCAGTTAAATGATGCCATTCTCGCAATAAAATTATTGATGAACAAGCATACGACATCCTATAAGGAACGGAATTTACTGCTTGGTCTTTAAGTACATACTACCAGACCGTTTAATGTCATATCTCGCTTTTAAACATCCACAAAAGAGGATGAGAGAAAGTACTAGAAGTACTCAATAACAGCATTTTCTACCTCCCGTTATTTCTTTTTCTACCAGCCCCGTTCTTCAAAGACCGTTGTAAGGCATTTCGCTTCGGCAGCTCCTCTCCGAAATGATTTGATTAATAACTTCCTCGTTGTTTCCGCGTCCGCCCCCGCCGGCCACTGTCATTTCCAGCGCGGCCGCTTCCTCCGTCGACTGTTGAGCGCTGGCTGACCATAGGGCGGCGCCGGGTTGCGACGCCACGCCAGCTTTCGGCTGGGTGAAGGGCTGAGTGAAGGGCCGGAAGACGCGTCCTGTAACGTTGTCACTTGTCAATTGTTTATTATCGCTAACGACGAGACGTTTGATTAACTGGGGATTGTTCTTTTATGGAGGTAGAATGAAACAACAGCTTCAAAGTGATTAAATATAGTTAATTTTGTTCAAAGAATTGTCACCCTGATTGGGATTCGATCCCGGGCCTCCTGGGTTAAATATAATTCTCTGTTCTTGTATGCGATATGGGAATTTAATATTTTTTTTTTACTGATACAATATTTCTGGTTATTGATTTAGATATGGAGCTCATTATTCACTGCATAACTTACCGAATCGAGAGGATCGTGGTTACGAGAGGAACTTCAAAACAGTTGAATGTTGCTACACGTTTTCTTACAGAGGGAATTGTGAAAGGGAATTATGGGAGGAAAATATGAAATGACAAACCTAGTCAAGTTAACAACTGGTTAATTAGTAAATAAGTAAATATAAATAATTAAAATTAGATAAAAAATAATATCATGTATGTACAACGGGCGTTAACTAGTTCTAAGGATAGAGCGAGGCAAGTATCCTTGTGCTTTTTGTCGTCGCTCGATCATTAGAACCCTTATATCGCCGTTGGTGCACAAATAACTATAAGATTATCCGTATTTTGATATCCATGCTGTATTGGATTAGTTAGAGAATACGAAACATATTTGTCAAACTATGCGAAAAAGAAAAGCTTGTTCAATAACTGTATGTCTAGTTTACAAGAGATAACCCTTGTGGGCTGCAATAGTGGCACAATTCAGAAAATACGAATTTTGAGGTCATGTACTCTCTAGAATTGCAGATCGGTGTATCTTCCAGCAGCAACAGCAGCATGTTTTACAGGACAGTATTCCACAAACAACCGACAGAAGTGTGAATGCAAGAACGATGCGTTTTAATACAAGGTGAAAATTTCAAACCGATTTACCTCAGCACCTGATTTTTTGAGTTGTGCCAATATGTATGTATGTATGTATGTATGTGTATATATATGTATATGTATATATATATGTATATATATATGTATATATATATATGTATATATATATACATATATATACATATATATGTATATATATATACATATAATGTATATAATATATGTATATATAATTGTTATATATTTATGTTATATATGTTATATATATGTTATATATATATGTTATTATCTATGTATTTTATATATATATATATAATAATATATATATATATATATATATATATTATATATTATATTATATGTGTGTGTATATTTGAGTTGGGCCACGAAAATGTATTGGTTGCTGGAAGGTTTAATATTTTTATCTAGCAATTATAAACGCTTATGACACTGACGGTAGGTTGACCAGATGGTTTCTGATGGTAGTGGGGTAATAACAGACGATCGGGTGGACAATTTCGTAAGTCTCTCCGGTACTGACGTCGCTGAGTCAAGCGCGCGGCGACCAGACTTTTTCGCGTTTTGAAAGGGAGTGGATTTTTTTGGGCTGCTTGCGCGCTGCCGTGTTAGGAGAAGTGACTTTCCTGGATAAACGCTCGAACGGCTTTTCTGGTGCGAGCAGATGCTGTCGGAGGACACTGGCTCGCTCAACAAACATTTGAGATCCCGCCGCTTTTACTCGCTACTTCGTCTAATCTCGACGTTTGACCCGACGTACACTCGGGATTGGATGTTTGGTGCGTTGGAATGTTAGGCGCGTTTTTTCGAATGTTGGAGGCGCGGTTCAAGGGGGGGGGGAGATGAGGGGAGGAAAACCTAAAATTTTTCAGCAACTTTAATTTTAACTTGTCAACGAATTCAAGCAAAAATATTTTCGCATTATATCAAAGCGAATCAGATTTATCGCACAGAGCGAGTGTAGCTGCGACGTTTTGCAAAATCTGTAATTATACTATTTAAAGAAACATTTTGAATTTCTACTTCCAAATTCGTCTCTGCATCGCCCTGATTGTTCGAATGTTCGTTCCATAAAATAACAAGGCTGGTAATGTTCATTATTATACATACATAGTAATTAATTTATTTAATCTATTGATGATAACTGGTCATAGCGGAGAACAGTATTCATTTTAAATTTTTATATATTTTCGTCTTTTAACTCAGTCTTGATGGAAAGTCAGCGCAAACGGAGTGGAAATTACCATAAATACATAAGTCACCGACATTCAAACTAAAGAGCAAGATTTCATTTGCAATCTGGAGATTCTCATCTTTTGCTTTATAATGACGAAATGTGTTTATCTTTGAAGATCTCCTTCTATCTGCCTGACGTCGTAAGCACAGTTTTGGAAACGAATTCTGCGTGGACTATGTATAATATAATCGTGGACTAAAAAGTAAATTTATGTTCAATACACACGAAATTCAAATATTACGATATTGTATGAAACATATAATGGCGCATCATCATATTGTATATAAATTAATATTTGATTCAGACACGTAATTGGGTAGACTGGTAAACTGTAATTATGGCAATAGTCGTGTTCTTTTGTGTGTGGAACTACATGAATGTCCCCATTCTGCCTCAATTTGGCTAACGTCACGTCTCTTTACTTAATTTTCGGGACATTTCCCAGAAATCGCCTCGCGGCGCGCCGCAAATTACTCATCAGTTCGATTCTATTCGATTGCAAAACATCCTCAGAGTTTTGTGTTCTCTCGCCAAAGGCTCGTGGGACCAGCAACGTGTAGCCGTTTACAGCACGCGATTATTAAACCGCCGCTCGCTGCTCGGCTGGTTGGTCCCCCTCTGGCCAGAGGGGGAGTCGAAAGTATTTCAAGGGCGGGTATTTTAGTTCAAACCTCCATAAATTGATTTTTGAAATGGAAATGTGATGGAATTATTGTATCTTTTTAAACGGGTATATTTCAAGTTTGTATTGCACGAATGAATAATTTCATAAAATAATTCCTGTTTCTAACGATAGATAATATACGTACTTCAGTTACGGAAGTTTTCGAAAAAGGAATTCTATCACAGAGAATAAATTCACAACGAGCATGAAGCTGGGAATTTTAATTTCTTTGGAATACGATAATTCTTTTTCATTACTAAATGTTTGGGAGAAAATGAAAAGACGCATTAAAGCACATCGCTATAAGAAGGCAAAGTGTTTTGTTATCAGAGGTACACATGCAGCGAAAATTTAGTGAAATCACAAAATATCACATGCGTTATCCTTGTTTTGTCTTTCTGGTGATTTGCCGTGAAAAACACGCCGTGGCATTGCATGTGAGTTTCCTCTGGGAGGGCCGGCTTTATAGAACGCAGTGCGATCAGATGCTCCATGAAACCTTCTTTCCCTTTATCTCGAAACGCTTAGGAAAAAGTCGTGCTATTGTTTCTTGGTGGCTTCCTTTTATTTCGCAAGGACAACTTTATTACTGTAGCATGCGGTACTCTGTAAAATATCTGTCCTTCCGTAACGGAACAACGAAACGTTTTTAATATTGCACGCTTTACAGTTATCCCATATCTATACTGGTTGTGCCTTTCTTGAAATCGAGCTGTAAAAGTGGACACAACAAGGAGGACACTGGTTTTTGTAATCAGTAAATGAATAATATTAGGGAAAACTGTAAATGTCATGCTAGCGTTTAGTCGAAGAGCGTTATCTCTCTACTATTTATTTGAGTCGTTGTTAGAATATTGCTGTTAAACGTATGTATCATCTTACGAAAGTTGAGGTACATTATTCAAATATTTTCATTAATCAGAAAGTTTATTTATCCTTTTTATTTGTCTGTTTAGTCTGTGTACAAATTGGCATTCCAGAACCTAAAAGGATCTGTTATAGAATTTTAAACTATTACAGTTCTGCACACGTTCCGATGTGTGTTACTTTTGTCGCATGTTCAAAATCCCAACACTTCATTAAGCACGTAGTATTTATATTTGCGCACAACGTTGCTCCAACACAACGATGCAGCATAAACATGCGAATTGCATTAACACATAGAAGAAAGATACGACGCGAAGAAAGCGCGGCTTCTTAATTGCACGACATACAGATCAGGTGGTCTCTCAACCTCTTACAGGTAATTGATTGGAACCTGCGACAGACCAAACAATTAGCGCAAAGTTGCCCAAGGTGGTTCGAAGCGGGTTTTTTGGTCCGCCGCGGCGAGCGTTCCCGCGGCTCGCCGCATTGAATATTCATCAGGCGGCGGGGCGGTGACGGCGGGGAATGGCGGGGACGGCGGGAACGGCGGGGCGCGGTGACGGTGTGGACGAAGGGGACGGCGGGGACGGCGTGGGCGGCGGGGACGGCGGAGACGGCGTGGGCGGCGGGGACGGCAGGGACGAGGCGGCGGACGCGGCGGCGCGGCGCCGAACCAGGGATGCGATTCCGGTCTCGAAATAGCTTCTAGCGCGGCACACAAAGACGCACTGCTCGCCGGAAGCGCGGGAGGGCGGGCGGCGCCCGAATCCGATTTCCGCGAGAATTAACCCATCGCCATCTCGGCCGACAAATGGACTAATTAGAGGAACACCCCTCCCTTCCTCCGCCCCCTCCCAGCAGCGCCTCGCGGGCAGCCTCCGCGACGCTGAATTCCGGTGGGGCCTGCGGTCCGGTCCGAGGCGGGTCGGGTCGGCTTTGCGGCCCAGTGTCCTGCGAGGCCAAGGGAACTCGGGTTTTGCTCGCGGAATAAAGAGTTGTAGTTCTGGCGCGGATATTAACGTAAATTGCGACCGTTCTTGTGCCGTAATTACTTCGATTGCTATGTGCAGGCTTTGGTATTCCGACCTCTAGGGGGAAATCAGCTGGGGCTAGCGGGAGGGGGGGGGGAAGGTACAAGGGTCTGAGGAGCGGTGAGGGAGGAATCGATGATTGCATCGCGCATCTGGAAATGTATTGCCTGAATGGGCAGGGAAGTCCAGAATTGCGTATTTTTTTTTTGAGAATTTAATGACATTACCATGGACTAACTTGAAATGTCACCTGTCAACTCTTTTTATTTCAACAATTTTTAATTTCTTTTAACAAATTCCATGAAAAGGTATTTCTTGAGTTAAACGGGAATGACTCTAGTTTATCCTAAAAATGGTGTAATTGAAAGATCTTGTTCCTTATATTTAACTATAGTTAAATTGAAGCGCAATGGTACTGGAAATTCAGAAAGATAACTTTCGTATTGCGATACAGTCTCTACACTCACGCTATTAATTAATGTGTATTTTTTTCAATATTTTTAATGTTTTCATCACCAATATAGATAATAAATTCCCTATCATTTGATTCGCTCTGTGTTGTTCGAGTAAAACATTAATTAATAAAATTTTCATAGCTTGCAAAAATTGAGCAACGTTTGGAATTTTAAGACATCGAAATCCACAATTGGTCAATTAGAAAATATAATTATGCCCGGAGAAAATCGCATCGAAAACCAAATACTTATTTGAATGTTTACAGCATTTCTCCTCTCCCACATGATCCTAGTTTTTCTGCTGAAGTCTAATCAAAAGACGAGTACAGGTAGCCTTCTTCGAATTCATTCCCGATAGTCGCTGAACATCACGAGGAAACTGTCACCGGGAACATCTCTTTCCTGGGATTCCCCGCATTTTTCTTAGCGTCTAGAGATTATCTCAGTTGCTGGCAGGGGTGCTTACGTAAGCCTTTGCGAGAAACCAACGCTTTTGACAGCGTGACTAGCTTCGCAGAATGTGAATTGTAGATTGGAAGACTGGAACGATAGGAAAGAGATCTGACGACTCTTTTAGAAATCATATCTTTGGATCCTTTTTTGAACTTACAAAAGAGTTTCTTAGGTAAGGAATAAAGTTGAAAGTTTGGTATGTTGTTCGTTTGAAGTTTTATAACGTATGAAAAGCTGGATGTTCTCGACAACATTCAGCGTTCTATTTGGTATGACTTGAATATATTCGAATGGAATAATCGAGACTAGTTGAGGCTGACCATTTAAAAGGGACAAATGCCAGTTCATTTCGCAATGGCTTTTATGTGCTTGGCTGTAATGGTCCATGCATACACATTTAAAACGAACTCTCTGCATACAGAGAGTTTTCTGAATTCACACAATGAAATATATTGAATGTTTTTTACTTGAGGTGCTATTAAGCCTTGAGAAACTGAATATAATCAATATTTCCTTTCGGAAACCTTTGCTAGGGAATTCATGAAAGAAAGCTGCCGACAGATTTAATATCATAACCCATGGCACAATATTGCCAGACAATAAAAGGGTAAAAAATTGCAATAATGCGTTTCACATTTATTATCAAATTCTCTCCGTAAAATGGCACTTAAAATTAATTTTACCGATTTGCTCTTTTTTACCGCGTTACGTCCTTCAAAAGTTTAAAAAATGAAACTCAGAGTTAGCTTAGAATTTTGAGTAAATGAATATTGCATATTATTCATTTATAAAGATTTTTACCAAACATTCAATAAATACGATAGGTAAGGTGATGAGGCTAGGAAGTTGGGTCATTGTCTTAATGGTAGAACGGAAAAAGGGACGAAAGTTGCGAGAATAGGTGCTGAGTGGGTGGCGAAGGACGATGGGAATTCCAGATCTTTCAGAAAATTCTTATTTTTAGACCGATTCATCTTGTTTTCAAATAAAGCTATTAATTGATTTCGGACTAAGCGATTCCTCAATTATAATTGATTTACTTGTACAGAATCGATTGTTACTTAATACTAAAGGTGCACTCGGCTTTTAATCTGGGGCAGGGGAAGGGGAGTTGCAGGTATTGTGTCCAGTCGATATGATGATACTTATATAGAATTTTTCTTTATCCGAACTATAAAATGTATTTGTATTTATTCCCTTATAGTTTTTAAAAATAAATTTATGTGTTAAGCAATTGATATATTGAATTCTTTAGTTAACTTAGAAACATAGTAAAAGCTGTATATTTCATATTACATTGGTTTCTGGGAGAGGGTTGAGCCCATGAGACCTCCACTTGGGCCGCAATTTTCGTTTATAATGATTATTGTTTAAAACGAGCTGAATTAATAAGAGTCCTGAAGTTTGGAATATCCTCTTATACGCTGTGAACAATTTTTGCGCCTATTTAGCCGAATAAATGCCTTTTTCTTTCAACTACTAAGGTCATACAGCGACCACTGTAAGCGGGGAGAGATGCGAGCCGATATTTGGAGGGTGGAGCATAGATTTTTGTTAAATTAATATAATTTAACAAAAAATTAATTACAATATATTAAATAATAAATATTTAATGTATTGTATATTTATGTTTGCAGCGTGTAGAATCGTTACTATACAATATTATAATTTAAACAATTACATAATTTAACATAATACGTCCCATCGAAACGCGACCCCTCAACACGATGCAGCACGGCTCTCATCTCAGTGACCTCGGCCTATCTAGAAATGCTTTAATGAATGCCTATTTTATCAAAATAAATATCATTGGGGGCCGAACATATGCCCAAACTTCCGGGTTTTCAACGTGTCATCGTCGAGGAATCTAATTCGGTCGGGATGTACACGGTAGCGCGTAAGTGGAGGGAGCGGAGGCGGTCGGTGCGGGCGCTGTCTGCGGTGGCGGGGCCGGCCTTGGGCGCGGCATCGCAGCGCTGTGTTTTACTCTGCGGACCTTCCGCCGCCCGCCGTCCTGCCCACCCGCGGCCGTGCGTGCCGGGGCGGGCCGTGGCAGAGCCATCCGCCCGCCAAGCCACCTGCGACCAGCCGGCTGGGCCGCCGGCCAGAGCATACCGGGCGCTCGCTCCGCGAGCAACGGAAGTTCCCAGGCGGCGTTCGCTTTCATTCGCTCCCTTCGTTGGGCGCGGCCCTCGCCTCTCCAAGCGAGGAAGGGCTCTGGCCGGATAAATCGGGCGCTGCGGCCGCTGTTTTCTCTAGAGGATCGTGGGAAGAGGGAGGTAGGGATTATTTTGCGCTGTCCTGAGAAAACTCCAACGTAATGGAAGGGAACAAGATGTGTAGAAGATAGATGAATCAACACGTATTTTGTTAGTTATTTGTTGAGATTACGATACATGAAATATACAGACAATAAATTCCCTCTTCAAAAAATGTATATCCTCTAAGCTTTAGTACTAAAGTATTAATTAGCTCTACATGATTTTTGCAGAAATAAAGAAATTTGCCAACTTTTTTTCAGTCTTTCAACATTGCTAACATTCGCATTGATAAGTAATAGAGAATCATATAATATAGCTACTACTTCTTATTCTATGAGATTAGGGACAGACAAGTTACAACTCGAAGTGTGTCAGGATATCTAATAGTGAAATCCGTATTCAACCCCCAATAATAATAAATAACAATTTATAAGCCTAGTTCAACGTAACATATTATGTTTGATATTATTCTATGTATTCTTAGTTCAACGTACATATTTATGTTTGTATTTATTCTTAACAATAGAATACACATTTATACAAATCACCATGTCTCAAAAATTCACAGCAGTGAACTTATCTGCATGCGAAACAAAATAAGTGCGCCAACCGTTATATTTCTAGTTGGTGGTTCTATATCACTTATTGGATACTTCCCTAATTTTATAATGATCTCGCTTTAGTTGGCAAGTGGTAAATTATGTGATGTAGTAACGACCAATTCTACTAGCATGATATAATTAAATAGATTACATATTGCGACAATGAGTAGTCACACAACAAAGGTTTTTCCATTCTCAAACAAAAATTCTCTTGCTTCTCGTTAGTAAAATTCTCTTCATTTTTTCTTAGCGTGTTTGGATGGATTCTAATTGTCCCTAGCATGATACTGTCGCTTCATATCACACACTTCCGAAAGCAGCAAAATGTTTGACAGTCGGACGTGAGCGTCCATTTCGAAATATAGAACCGCCCGATAATGAGCGACGCTAATGTGAGCACTAGCGCTCTGCGGCAAATCGTGGAATTATTGTGATGTGCCTCCGATAATCGATAGCAGCTGTTCGCATGGCCCGGGGGGCCGGGGTTTTTTATTTTAAAATCTTTCTTTTTAAAAAATATTTTTTTCCCCCAAGAAAATTTTAAAACGGGACATTGGCTACAAAAAATAATTTTTTGGTTTTCCACGAGCAAAACTTCACGCGAATTAATCGTAATTAGCGTGTTATCGCCGAAACCTGCTAATTACAACTTATACATCACGCCTAACGTCACGGGGTACAATTATCGTGTACAAAATTAAGAGGACATGATGGATTAACTTGATTACGATTCAACAGCGAAAACTTTGTTGTACAGTTCTGGGCCGAATTGGGGCTATTCTATTCTTTTTCTTTGGTAGCTTTATGAAGCGATGCTCACCACAAAGGGTTCATCGCATTTGGAATCATTCGCTGCTTTATTCTCGTAATACTCGCAGTGGCCATTGTGTTCGAGCTTATTGCTCGTAGTAGTTACAAATTTGCATCCTTTGTTCGTTCATTCGTAAACTTGTATTCTTATTTAGTTTTTTTCTCGATATCATAAAACGACGACGCAAAAGGGCAATACTACGATAAAGAACAATAGTGAACAGTAAACTAAAATCGATATCTTTAAAATGTCCATATCTGTTATAGTTAACTCCATTAAAAACTCGTATTAGCTTCCGGTTAAATAATTTATAAATGGTTTAGCGGATGTAAGCAAATGAAGCAATTTGTGAGAATCGCTTCTGGAAAAAGGCATCACGAGATAGTAATAATTCTGTTTAATAATGTGAAAGAGTCACATTTCCATAGAACATACTAAATCCATTATTATCTTGCTGTGTACCCTCTAGAAGTATCGCAATATAATTGGCAAGACCAGATAAGGGCATATTTCTGTTGGGGTTTAATATTTATTACGTTCTTTCTGAAATCATCATCTGTTGATGTTTTGCATAGTCTGGTTATAAACCGTATTGATTGAAGGTTTCTATTTGATGAAAATATAAAGCTTGATTCCGTTAAAGTATATAACATTAAGAGCTTAGAAGATCCTATAGTTAAAACACAGGAGACGCATGTATATACTGGAAGTTGCGTATTTAAAATATTTA
>BOPP01000041.1:8840823-8856457 GCA_017312745.1 Gryllus bimaculatus
AAATGTATTGGTTTGCTGGAAGGTTTAATATTTTATTCTAGCAATTATAAACGCTTATGAACTGACGGTAGGTTGAACCAGATGGTTCTGATGGTAGTGGGTAATAACAGACGATCGGTGACAAATTTCGTAAGTCTCTCCGGTACTGACGTCGCTGAGTACGCGGCGCGGCGACCAGACTTTTCCGCGTTTTGAAAAGGCGAGTGGAATTTTTTGGGGCTGCTTGCGCGCTGCCGTCGTTACGGAGAACGTGACGTTTCCTGGAAACGCTCGAACGGCTTTTCTGGCTGCGAGCAGATGCCTGTCGGAGGACACTGGGCTCGCTCACAAACATTTGAGATCCCGCCGGCTTTTACTCCTACTCGTCTTAATCTCCGACGTTTGACCCCGACCGTACACGTCGGGATTGATGTTGGTGCGTTGGATGTAGGCGCGTTTTTTCGAAGATGTTGGAGGCGCGGTTCCAAGGGGGGGGGAGGATGAGGGGAGGAAAACCTAAAATTTTTCAGCAACTATTAATTTTAACTTGTCACGAAACATTCAAGCAAAAATATTTTCGCATTATCATCAAAGCGAATCAGATCTATCGCAACATGAGCTGAGTGTAGCTGCGACGTTTTGCAAAATCTGTAATATACATATTTAACGAAAACATTTTGAATTTCTACTCCCCAAATTCGTCTCTGCATCCGCCCCTGATTGTTCGATGTTCGTTCCATAAAATAACAAGGCTGGTAATGTTCATTACCTCTATAATACCATAGTAAATTAATTTATTTAATCTATTGATGATAAATGGTCATAGCGGAGACAGTATTCATTATTACATTTTTATATATTTTCGTCTTTTAACTCAGTCTTGATGGAAAGTCAGTCGCAAACGGAGTGAAGAAATTACCAAAATACATAAAGTCACCAGACATTCAAACTAAAGAGCAAGATCTTCATTTGCAATCTGGAGATTCTTCATCTTTGCTTTATAATGACGACAATGTGTTTATCTTTGAAGATCTCCTTCTATCTGCCTACGTCGTAAGCACAGTTTGGAAACGAATTTGCGTGGGATATGTATAATATGAATCGTGGACAAAAGTAAATTTATGTTCAATACACACGAAATTCAATATTACGAGTATTGTATGAAACATATAACTGGCGCATCATCATATTGTATATAAAATTAATATTTGATTCAGCACACGCTTAATTGGGTAGACTGTAAAATGTAATATGGAAATAGTCGTGTTCTTTTTGTGTGTGGAACTACATGAATGTCCCCATTCTGCCTAACTATTGGCTAACGTCAAACGTCTCTTTACTTAATTTCGGACAATTCCCAGAAATCGACCTCGCGGCGCGCCGCAAATTACTCAGTTCGATTCTATTCGATTGCCAAAACATTCTCAGAGTTTGTGTTCTCCGCCAAAAGGCTTCCGTGGGACCACGCAACGTGTAGCCGTTTACCAGCACGCGATTATTACAACCGCCTCCGCTGCCTCGGCTGGTTGGTCCCCCCTCTGGCCGAGAGGGGGAGTCGGAAAGTATTTCAGAGGGGGGTATTTTAGTTCAAACCTCCATAAATGATTTTGAAATGGAAATTGTGATGAATTATTGTACTCTTTTAAAGGGTATATTTCAAAGTTTTGTATTGCACGAATGAATACATTTCATAAAATAATTCCTGTTTCTAACGATAGATAATATACGTACCTTCAGTTACGGAAGTTTCGAAGAAAAGGAATTCTATCAAAGAGAATAACATTCAAAACGAGCAATGAAGCTGGGAATTTTAATTTCTTTGGAATACCGATAATTCTTTTCATTACATAAATGTTTGGGAGAAAATGAAAAGACCGCATTAAAGCACATCGCTATAAGAAGCAAAGTGTTATTGTTATCAGAGGTACAATGCAGCGAAAATTTAGTGAAATACAAAATATCAACATGGTTATCCTTGTTGTTTTCTGGTGATTTGCCGTGAAAAACACGCCGTGGCATTGCTATGTGAGTTTACCTCTGGAGGCCAGGCTTATCAGAACGCAGTGCGATCAGAAATGCTCCATGAAAAACCTTCTTTCCCCTTATCTCGAAACGCTTAGGAAAAAGTCGTGCTATTGTCTTCTTGGTGGCTTCCTTTATTTCCAAGGACAACTTTATTACTGTAGCATGCGGTACTCTGTAAAATATCTGTCCTCCGTAACGGAACAACGAAACGTTTTTATGATTGCACGCTTTACAGTTATCCCATATCTACCTGTGTGCCTTTTCTTTGAAATCGAGCTGTAAAAGTGGACACAAACAAGGAAGGACACTGTTTTTGTATCAGTAAATGATAATATTGGGAAAAATTGTAAATGTCATACTAGCGTTTAGTCCCGAAGAAGCGTTATCTTCTCTACTTATTTATTTGAGTCGTTGTTAGAATATTGATGTTAAACGTATGTATCATCTTACAGAAAGTTGAGGTACAATTAATTCAAAATATTTTCATTAATCAGAAAGTTTATTTATCCTTTTTATTTGTCTGTTAGTCTGTGGTACAATCTGCATTCAGACCTAAAAGGATCTGTTATAGAAAATTTTAAAACTATTACAGTTCTGCACACGTTCCGATGTGTGTTACCTTTTGTCGCAATGTTCAAAAGTCCCAAACTTCATTAAGCCACGTAGTATTTATCATTTGCAGCACAACGTTGCTCCAACACAACGATGCAGCATAAACATGCCGAATTGATTACAACACATAGAAGAAAGAATACGACGCGAAGAAAGCGCGGCTTCTTAATTGCACGACATACAGGTCAGGTGGTCTCTCAACCCTCTAAGGTAATTGATTGGAACACTGCGACAGACCAAACAATTAGCGCAAAGTTGCACAAGTGGCCTTCGAAGCGGATTTTTGGTCCCGCGGCGAGCGTCCCGCGCTCCCGCATTGAATATTCATCAGGCGGCGGAGGCGGTGACGGCGGGGATGGCGGGGACGGCGGGAACGGCGGGGACGGCGGTGACGGTGTGGACGAAGGGGACGGCGGGGACGGCGGGACGTGGGCGGCGGGGACGGCGGAGAACGGCGTGGCGGCGGGGACGGCAGGGACGACGGCGGCGGACGCGTGGCGGCGCGGCGCCGAACCAGGGATGCGATTCGGT
Organism: Gryllus bimaculatus; assembly: GCA_017312745.1. Lineage (NCBI taxonomy): Eukaryota > Metazoa > Arthropoda > Insecta > Orthoptera > Gryllidae > Gryllus > Gryllus bimaculatus. The sequence continues at coordinate 8,843,971 of BOPP01000041.1, forward strand.
CCTCGAATAGCTCTAGCGCGCACACAAAGAGCGCACTGCTCGCCGGAGTCGCGGGAGAGGCGGGCGGCGCGCGCGAATCGGGATTCGCGAGAATAACCCATCGCACTCTCGGCCGACAAAGGACTAATTAGAGGAACACCCCTCCCTTCTCCGCCCGCCTCCCAGCAGCGCCTCGCGGGCAGCCTCCGCGACGCTGAATTCCGGTGGGGCCCTGCGGTCGGTCCGAGGCGGGTCGGGTCGGGCTTTGCGGGCCCAGCTGTCCTCGCGAGGCCCAAGGGAACTCGGGTTTTGCTCGCGGAATAAAAGAGGTTGTAGTTCTGGGGGATATTAACGTAAATTGCGACCGTTCTTGCCGTAATTACTACGATTGCTATTGTTGCGAGGCTTTGGTATCTCCGACCTCTAGGGGGAAATCAGCTGGGGCTAGCGGGAGGGGGGGGGGAAGGGTCACAGGGTCTGAGGAGCGGTGAGGGAGGAATCGATATTGCATCGCGCATCTTGGAAATGTCATGCCTGAATGGGCAGGAAGTCCAGAATTAGCGTAATTTTTTTTTGAGAATTTTAATGACATTACCATGGAAACTTGAAATGTCACCCTGTCAACTCTTTTTATTTCAACAATTTTATTTCCATTTTAACAAATTTCATGAAAAGGTATTTCTTGAGTTTAACGGAATGACTCTAGTTATCCAAAAATGTGTAATTGAAGATCTTGTTCCCTTATATTTAACTATCAGTTAATTGGAAGCGCATGGTACTGAAATTCAGAAAGATAACTTTCGTATTGAGATTACAGTCTCTACAATCACGCTATTAATTAATGTGTATTTATTTTCATATTTAATGTTTCACCAATATAGATAATAAATTCTATTCATTTGATTCGCTCTGTGTCGTAGTTAAAAATTAATTAATAAAATTTCATAGATTGCCAAAAATGAGCAACGTTTGGAATTTAAGACATCGAAATCACAATTGTCAATTAGAAAATATAATTATGCCCGGAGAAAATCGAATCGAAACCAAATACTATTTGAATAGTTACAGCATTTCCTCCTCTCCCACCATGATCCTAGTTTTCTCCTGAAGTCTAATCAAAAGACGATGTACAACGGTAGCCTTCTTCGAATTTCATCTCCCGATTAGTCGCTGAACATCAACGAGGAAACTGTCCACACCGGGGCAAACATCTCTTCCTGGGATTCCCCGCATTTTTCTTAGCGTCTAGAGATTATCTCAGTTGCTGCAGGGGTGCCGCTTACGTAAGCCTTTGCGAGAAACCACGCTTTGACAGCGTGACCAGCTTCGCAGAAATGTGAATTGTAGATTGGAAGACTGGAACTGATAGGAAAGAAGATCTGACGACTCTGTTTAGAAATCATATCTTGGATCCTTTTCGAACTTACAAAAAGAAAGTTTCTTAGGTAGGAAATAAAAGTTGAAAGTTGGTATGTGTCGTTTGAAGTTTTATAACGAATAATGAAAAGTGGATGTTCTCGACAACATTCAGCGTTCTATTTGGTATGACTTGAATATATTGAATGGAATAATCGAGACTAGTTGAGGCTGACCATTTAAAAGGGAAAAATGCCAGTTTCATTCGCATGGCTATTTATGTGCTGGCTGTAATGGTCCATGCATACACATTTAAAACGAACTCTCCTCATACAGAGAGTTTTCTGAATTCACACAATGAAATATATTGAATGTGTTTACTTGAGGTGCTATTACAGCCTTGAGACTGAAATATAATCAATATTTCCTTTCCAGGAAACCTTGCTAGGGAATTCCATGAAAGGAAAAGCTGCCGACAGATTTAATATCATACCCATGGCACAATATTGCCAAGACATAAAAGGGTAAAAAATTGCAATAATGCGTTTCACATTTTATTATCAATTCTCTCCCGTAAAATGCACTTAAAATTAATTTACCGATTGCTCTTCTTTACACGCGTTACGTAATTCAAAAGTTTAAAAAATGAAACTCAGAGTAATAGCTAGAATTTTGAGTAAAAATGAATATTTGCATATTATTTCATTTATAAGATTTCACCAACATTCACATAAATACGATAGGTAAGGTGATGAGGCTAGGAAGTTGGTATTGTCTTAATGGTAGAACGGCAAAAAGGGACTGAAGTTGCGAGAATAGGTGCTGAGTGGTTGGCGAAAGGACGATGGGAAATTCCAGATCTTTCAAAGAAAATTTTATTTAGAACCGATTCATTTGTTTTCAAATAAAGATATTACATTGATTTACCGACTAAGGGATTCTCTTCAATTTATAAATTGATTTACCTTGTACAGAAATCGATTGTTACTTAATACTAAAGGTGCACTCAGGCTTTATCTGGGGAGGGGGAAGGGGAGCTGCAGGTATTGTGTCCAGTCGATATGATGGATACTTATATAGAATTTTTCTTTTATGCCGAATATAAAATGTATTTGTTATTTATTCCCTTATAGTTAATATTTATGTGTTAAGCAATTGATATATTGAATTACTTTAGTTAACTTAGAAAAATAGTAAAAGCTGTATATTTCATATTTATCATTGGTTTCTGGGAGAGGTGTTGAAGCCCCATGAGACCCTCCCACCTTGGGCGCAATTTTCGTTTATAATGATTATTGTTTAAAACGAGCTGAATATAATAAGAGTCCGAAGTTTGGAATATCCTCTTATACGCTGTGAACAAATTTTGCGCCCCTATTTAGCCCGAATAAATGCCCCTTTTTTACTTTCAACTACTAAGGTCATACAGCGACCACTGTAAGCGGGGGAGGATCGAGCCGATAATTTGGAGGGTGAGCATAGATTTTTGTTAAATAATATATATTTAACAAAAATTAATTACAATATATTAAATAATAACATATTTAATGTATTGTATATTATGTTTGCAGCGTGTAGATGATACTATACAATATTATAGTTTAAACAATTACATAATTTTAACATAAATAGTCATTCGAAACCGCGACCCCTCAAACACGATGCAGCCACGGCTCCTCCATCTCAGTGACCTCGGCTATCTAGCAATGCCTTTATGAATGCCTATTTTATCAAAAATAAATATCATTGGGCCGAACATATGCCCAAACTTCCGGGTTTCAACGTGTAATCGTCGCAGGAATCTAAATTCGGTCGGGATGTACACGGTAGCGCGTAGTGGAGGGAGCGGAGGCGGTCGGCTGCGGGCGCTGTCTGCGGTGGCGGCCGGCCTTGGGCGCGCGCAATCGCAGCGCTGTGTTTACTCTGCGACTCCGCCGCCGCCGTCTGCCCCACCCGCCGGGCCGTGCCGTGCCGGGCCGGGCCGTGGCAGAGCCAGCCGCCCGCCAAGCCACCTGCGACCAGCCGCTGGCCGCCGGCCAGAGCATACGCGGGCGCTCGCTCCGCGACAACGGAAGTTCCCAGCGCGCGGTTCGCTTTCATTCGCTCCCTCGTGGGCGCGGCCCTCGCCTCTCCAAGCCGAGGAAGGGCTCTGGCCGCGATAAATCGGGCGCTGCGCCGCTGTTTCTCTAGAGGACTCGTGGAAGAGGGAGTAAGGGATTCATTTGCGCTGTCCTGAGAACTCCAACGTAATGGAAGGGAACAAGATGTGTCAGAAGATAGATGATCAACACGTATTTTGTTAGTTATTTGTTTGAGATTCGAACATGAAATATACAGACATAAATTCCTCTTCAAAAAATGTATATCATCCCTAAGCTTTAGTAATAAAAGTATTAAATTAGCTCTACATAGATTTTGCAGAAATAAAAGAAATTTGCACAACTTTTTTCTCAGTACTTCAACATTGCTAACATTCCCATTGATAAGTAATAGAGAATCATATAAATAGCTACTACTTCTTATTCTATGAGATTAGGGACAGACAAAGTTTACAAACTCGAAGTGTGTCAGGATATCTAATAGTGAAATCCGTATTCAACCACCAATAATAATAAATAACAATTTTATAAGCCTAGTTTCACGTAACATATTAATGTTTGATATTTATTCTATGTATTCTACGTTCAACGTAACATATTAATGTTTGATATTTATTCTTAAAATAGAATACACATTTATACCAACTCACAATAGTCCCTCAAATTCACAGCAGTGAAATTATCTGCATGCGAAACAAAATAAGTCGCGCCAACCGTTATATTCTAGTTGGGTGGTTCTATATCACCTTATTGGATACTTCCTAATTTTATAATGATCTCGTTAGTTTGCAAGTGTAAATTATGTCATGTAGTAACAGAACCATTCTACTAGCATGATATAATAAAAGATTCATATTGCGAAAATGCAGTAGTCACACAACAAAGTTTTTCCCATTCTTCAAACAAAAATTCTCTTGCTTCTCGTTAGTAAAATTCTCTTTCATTTTTTTATTACGTGTTTGGATGGATTCTAATTTGTCCCTAGAATGATACTGTCGCTCATTTCACACTTCCCTGACAAGCAGCAAAAATGTTGACAGTCGCGACGTGCAGCGTCCATTTCGAAATATAGAGACCGCCCGATAATGAGGGACGCTAAATGTGAGCACTAGCGCTCATGCGGCAATCGTGGAATTATTGTGATGTGCCCTCCCGAACTAACTACGATAGCAGCTGTTCGCATGGCGCGTTATTAATCTCTTTAATATTCAAGAATTACGGACATGCATACATAATTTGTCCACGAGCAAAACTTCAACGCGAATTAATCGTAATTAGCGTGTTATCGCCGAAACTGCTATTACAACTTATACATCACGCCCTAACGTCACAGGGGTACAATTATCGTGTACAAAATTAAGAGGAACATGATGATTAACTTGATTACAGATTCAACACGAAAACATTTGTTGTAAAGTTACTGCCCGAATTGGGCTATTCTATTATCTCCCTTTCTTGTAGCTTTAATGAAGCGATGCTCACACAAAGGGTTCATTCGCATTTGGAAATCATTCGCTGCTTTATTCTCGTAATCCTCCAGTGCATTGTGTTCGAGCTTAATTGCTCGTAGTAGTTTACAAAATTTGCATTCCCTTTTGTTCGTTCCATTCGTAAAACTTGGTATTCTTATTTAAGTATTTTTTCTCGATATCCATTAAAACGACGACGCAAAGGGCAATACTACGATAAAGAACAATAGTAGAACAGTAAACTAAAAATCGATATCTTTAAAATGTCCATATCTGTTAATAGTTAACTCCCATTAAAAACTCGTATTAGCTTACGGTTCAAATAATTTATAAATGGTTTAGCGGATGTAATGCAAATGAGCAATTTGTGAGAATCGCTTCTGGGAAAAAGGCATCACCGAGATAGTAATAATTCTGGTTTAATAATGTGAAAGAGTCCACATTTCCAATAGAACATACTAAATCCATTATTATCTTGTGTGTACCTCTAGAAGTATCGCAATATAAATTGGCAAGACCAGATAAAGGGCAAATATTTCTGTTGGGGTTTAATATTTATTACGTTCTCTTCTGAAACATCATCTGTTGATGTTTTGCATAGTCTGTAATAAACGTATCTGATTGAAGGTTTCTATCTTGATGAAAATATAAAGCTTGATTCCGTCTAAAGTAATATACATTGAAAGCTTAGAAGATCATAATCAGTTAAAAACACGGAGACGCATGATACTGGAAGTTGCGTATTTAATAAATTATTAAATATTATTAGACAAAATATTTAAGAGGAACAATATTTCAATTTCTTTGCAACAAAATAATCGCCAAACAGCGAAAACATTTGCAACAAAAATTTAAGCAGTTTGGGGAAACGTTCTCTAGAAATCCGTTTCAAGACATTTTCTGGGACATTAGCCTTTTTATTCTGGTAAATCATTTTAGCCTTAGAATCACAAACGTCCATTTGAAAGTCGCAGGGCATCTCATTCCAATCTCCATTGGGTTGAACAATGCTAGTATTGGTATTAGGGAGATAAAACCCTGGAATGGCTGATTATGTATCTATTGCTTATTGTTATTTAAATTCAAAGCAGTAAGAAAGGGTATACCATTTCCCAAACGTTTAAATAATATTTTTATCCAGTAAGAAGAGAAAATTCCAACAAAATGAATAACAGGGTCGCAGCAGGCCCGCGGGTTTGAAGTACACTCCCCTAAGCCATTTTCTGTTATTTTATGTATTTTCGTCCTAAATCTGTTCAATACAGGACTGGACTAGTTTCCTTTCCAGCAGAAAAATGCTTGCGGGGTGGATAGTTTCTTTAAAAATGGTACAAATCTGTCATCTTGCCTCGGCGTATTATATGTACAAAGACTCCTCTCTTCCCGTGTTTCGTCATTGTACAGGAAAAGGAAGATTTGGAAAACTTTGCCATTGCACGGGGAAACGTTAAAATTTATCTGCTAGTGGCGCGCGGGGCTGCTCTGAGGGAGATGAGAAGTTTCGCACGTTTGCAGACTGCAAATGTTTGATGGAGGGCCCCCGACGGTGGATATTAAAGTTATAAATTCTCCCCTCTGGAGGATCGAGGGAGGAGCGGATGCTACGGGGTTATCGCAAGAAGCAAAATCCGATTTCAGCAAAAAGTGTCCCCAGAATACGCTTATTTAAATGAAGGTGGAATCGTGATCTATGTAATTGTTTCTTTAATGTGCTGCTTTGCAACAATTTACATTTTATTGGGCTCGGGCCAGGACCTTTTATACAGACATTTCCTGTTGAAATGTTTAATGCAGGAGGGTCGTTCCCAGGCGTATTGTAGGAATCAAGAACAAACTCCTGCTACCCTTACTGTCAGTATTTCTTTTCAAACTTGATTGGAAAATTGAGTGTTTAACATTCATCGGAAAATTCACTCTACAAGTATTTATTGTTAATTAATGAATGAAATGACCTTTGTGTGAATCTGTTATATTACTAATAGAATATTTCTTAGAGTTGTAATTTGAAATTAAATATTTGAGAATCCTGTTTACAATGCAACACCGCATTTTTAAAGTGACATCAGGTTCTGAAAAGAACGGGAAGATGTATTTCACATTGCATTAGTATATTCTTGGAAAACAATTTTATAAAAGATGGTTGAATTTCATAGGCTATTTCACTCGTGAAATTAAAACTAATGGTGTGGAATTATACATGCAAAATGCGTCAATGAGGGCGATGTATCTCAAAAAGTTTATCGATTTTTCTATCCGATTTTTCTTACCGCTTCTTCCTACTGGCCAATCATACACTGTGACTCATCTATCTTAAATGGCGATTCTATATCGTTCGCTGTGTCGCTTGCAATTTTAATTTTGCTTTCTTGTATTTTTAATATTTAGCGCATTTTTAAACTCTGTTGGACATAATTTTACTCGTGGAATAGTCCTATTAAATACCACTCGTGCTTTGGAAATTCTCAGATAAATCCCATCCTCGCTTCGCGAGTCGGGAGTTTATCGACAATTGCCAAAGCACTGGTGGTATTACCAACGATAATCAAATTGTACGAACAATTTGCCAACGATAGTTTGAAATTTACGGAAAATGAATTAGTATATGAAGATGCAAGAAATTATCATCAACTTAGGGGGTGCGGAATCTATTAAATCTCATCTTAACAATTTTTTTTACATTATTATCGATTACTTATATATTTTGAGATTTTGTTTTGCGAATATAAAGTATAAACTTTTCTTGCATTACTTAAGCGCGACTCATAAAGCAATATTTCTGTAATATGTTGTTGCTGAGTTATACAACAAGCGTCTTCCCTCTGTTGTAACTCCTCTGTGTAATATTAGCTGCGAACCGACCGCCCCTTGTGTAGAGTGGTTGCAAGCGCTCGGAGTTCCTCCTCCACTTGGCCTGGATTCTGCAAAGGCTTTAGGAGGACAAAACACACCCTGCATGTTTTGCGGTATGAGGCGAAGCTAGCTTCCCAGAATTACTTGTATCCGTTTTGAAACTTGAGAATACCCTAAAATTACCTTTATGTTAGAGATCAGGGCTTAAGCTGTTTTAACATAGGATTGTCGCCAAGTTTAAAGCAATTAAGCACGTTTTAACGAGGCTGCAAGAAAAAAACAACAACATAGTCTTAGCGCCCTAGCGCTGTTTTTCGTGAAATGATTCACGGTGTTGTAATTTTGTAGTATCGTAAGTCATTGATAACCAACGCACCCGTGCAGTATAGTGAATGCGTGTTTTTGAAGCATGATATATTATTTTCGAGAACTGCTCATTAGCTTTTGTTTTTTCGTAAATACTGACAGTTATGTGTACGTACCGTAACAGCACATGGTACCTGGAGACCATGATAACTGAATGACTAATTTACACGATTAACTAATTTGTTGAATGAACTTTGCAAAACTTTTAATGCATAGTTCAAACATGCTATATTTTCTTTACTTTTCTTCATAGTTTCGACGATTGCATGTGCAAATATTGTTATAATGTGAACGAAATATTAAGTAACAAGTATTTAATAGAAATACAACACTAAATAAATGTTGTAGGCAAGAAACACATTTCTTTATATAAACTCCAGGAATCTTCATTTAAATGTGCTTGCTTATTTTCAGCTATGCGACCTCCACTTGCGTTGAAGTTTGCACGGTCAACGATAATAACGAGAATGAAATTAGGATGTTCCCATAAGAACACCAATCCCAAACGAATCCCGCCCAAGCGAGGCAGTAAATCGCTGATACGACATGACAACTCATTTTCCACAAAGTTAGCGCTCCAAATCGCAACTTCCGCGTTGAATAACGCGCGCACGGGGCCGCACAGAAATTACATGGAGATGAACACGCGCGCCCGGCGCCCGGACGGCCATAACGAGTGCGAAGAGTTAGCGCCCGCCCGGATTGTGTCCCCGGGCCGGCGACTGCCCCGCCCCACTCCTCTCCATTGTCATCAGCTCCTCCCCTCCCCGCCATGCCGCGCACCCCGTTCGGCCCAACCCCCTTCCGCCTCGACTGACCAGCCCAGGCTCGACCCTGCCCGCCCCGCCCCACTCAGGCCAGACTCGTCCCATCGTGTGCTACCCTTTCCTGGCCCGCTTCGCCCCGTCCCTTTTCTTTTCAGACCGCCTCCCTCGTCCCCGCCCTTTAATTTCACTTCTTGCCCTTTCCCGCTCCGCCCTGTCTCGCTCCGATCTCTCCACCCAACTCTTCAATCCTCGCTCTCTCGCATCCTCGCTCTCTCGCATCTTCCCTCTCTCGCATCCTCCCTCTATCCAATTTTCACCATCATCTTCGCTCTCTCCCACCCCTTCTCTTTCACACCCCCGTTCTCTCCCACTCCCGCTCTCTCCCACCCCCGCTCTTTCCCATCCTCTTTTTTTTTCTACCGCACTCTTTCCCGACAGCCTCTTCCCCGTCCCATTTCCACCCTACCCCGCTCTTCCCCACCCCGGGTCTTCCACCCGCTGTCCCGCTTCGCGCCCCCAGCGCCGCCCCGCCCCGCCCGGAGTCAGGAGCCGCTTTTTGCCTGCGCGTCGCGCGCACCCGAGCGGAATACGCCGCGTAATAGGCCGCGTCCCCCACGTCCAGGTTAAATGGGGCCCTCCTGGGCGAGGGGAGAAGGCGAACGGATAAAAAGCTCGGCGCCGAAAACCGCGACCTGTGGACGCGCGGCGGGGGCGGCGGACGAGGAGGCGAGCGAGGGCGGCGGGGCAGCTGCGAGCGCTTATGAATGCTGCTTTTTGGCTGAGGCTTTTTCAAAATAAAGCCTGCCCCCTCCCCATGTTTTGAACCTTGATTCATGCTGTAGAGTCCAGATCGACATAGTTGCTGTTCTTCGGAACTCGAGGCCCGTCTTTGTTGAAAAGAACCGACACACTTGGGAAAGGGTTTCGTAAACTTTGTTTACAAGTCAAAATATTCGTACCACCGTGTATTCATGAAGTACATATCAAGGGCTGAATTATTGTAATGGATCCTAAGCTTGATCAAACTATGGAGACCTTGAATAATATCGAATATAAAAACTTAATGTGTAACTGTTTGTACTTTCAACTTTCTAAAATTGTTTAAAAATGTGTCGAATGCTGTAACCAGCGGGGTTTTAAACACAGGATTAGTCTACGTCTGTTTTAATACTCTCCTTACAAAAACCTATTTGGCAGAAGAGACGAAGAAATCCATTTTCAACGAACATTCTGTCGTTTTTCTAAATTTGTTCCGTAACTAATTTCTAAACCAATTGTTCATGCTAAGAAATTCCGTAACGTGATATTCTAAATTCTGTATTACATTTTATTTGAAGCTGCGTTTTATTTGTTTGTAAATGGACTGCGATCGCATCCCAGAGATGGCATCATATGTCTAAGCCGCTTTGCGTCTGTCGGGAAAATTCTAATATAAAGAGCGAGTATAGGTCCTAAGGCAAATAATTTTAATACGACGTTAGTGGAAGGGTAATTGTAAGGCTTCGAGGAAGAGTAGCAAATGCAGGAGCTCTGCAGAACGAAGGCGCGTTCGCGCTAGAGGTTATCATGAAAAGTAAGCACGGAAGGAAGAGCGAAAACGGGCAATCACACTGGGAATGATTTGACAAAAATGTCTGAAAACATGAAGAAAGAAGTGTTTGAGACGGAAGTGACAACGATGACATATGACTTTTGACATCGTGATGTACGACATTTAATCTTCAATTATACTTTGATATAAACTTCGATATAAACTTTTTCTGTATGACCGATGACATTACGTCATTGTTACACCTCCTGCCTTGTAAAATTAATATTTTTAACAGTGGTAAGCACATTAGTGAAGCTACGAGCCCCGTTTAGAAGGGCGTTCGCGAATTAATTAAAAAAAAATATAAAGCAGGAGGTGTAAGAATGACCTAATTCATCGGCCACTATAGAAAAATCGAAATAGCACGCCAGGCAAGGAAAACGCGTGTTCTCCTGAATCCGTTTTGCGCACTTTCGTCAGCGAGTGTGCTGCGCTGGTCGCGTTCGAGGGTCGTTCCCGAGGTAGAGAGGATACCGCGTCGATACCTGCGCGCGGCGAGGCGGCCAGCGAGCCCAAACCATTCAGGGTGGGGGGAGAGTCCCCGAGCCCCGACAAAAGGGCGGCCGGCCGCTCAGAGCCCTCGCTTCGCCTCGCCTCGCGCGCTATCCAGCGCACTGGCCGGAGTAATTCAATTTCTGCTTTCATCTTGCCAGCGGGAAAACGAGATACCAGCCTGAGGATCCCTTCTGGGAATATCTGATTAATTCCAAACGGCGCGTTTTTCGTTTTCTTTTTCAAAGTGGAGGAGAAAATGTATACTTATCGGGCACTCGGAATTTACAAATGGGATGAAAATGAAAATTTTGCATTCAACATTGAGCACATTATGCAAAGCCGTTCGGGAGAGTTCTTTGCGAGTAAAACCAATCTTTCGTTGGAGAATGAATAACGATCTGAAAAGGAAAGGCTTCCGATTCTGGAAAAGAAACAGTGGTCTATTGAGACTGCACCTGCGTAAAAATATGTTTTCTAAATATTCGTTTCTAAACAGTTTGAAGGAATATTCTGATAGCGACTAGTCATAAACGTGTTTATTTAACTATTTTTTTTGCCAGTGAAGGAACAAATTGCAAAAAAACGAGACAGAAAAATAGTTTGTGGTGGAATATAAGGAGCTATTTAAAGATATTTCCTAATTATTAATACCAGATATTGCTATTCACAGATATGAAATTTCAAATAACACTATTCAGAGGTAGGTTTTGACATTGTCCTTGTAAGAAGAGCAAACTTTGCTCCAAGTTCCTGTTTTTAATTCTGATTTATTTATCCTCGACAACTTAATGAAAGTTAAAAAATGTTCAATTGTGTATTTACAAACTGTTTAGTTGTAATATAAATTTAGAGAAACATTTCAGAAATAAATCAACTTATGTTATTCATTTGTTGTTAACCATTATATCTATCAGACAATTTTTAGGTAGATATGTCAAGATATATCTCATAGATACGAAGATTCAAATATTATTTTATGTATACATTAAACAAAAATATATTATAAGTAGATATACCTCGCATTTTTTTAAACTAAATGTTTACGTGATAGATATCGCCAACTGGAGGATAGGCAGATTTTTGCAGTTTTATAACAAAGTCATGAAATACTATTACTTTCAAGATGAAAAAAAGTAAGTCAGTCTTTAAGCCAGATGATAAAAAACGTGCTCCACAGTGACCCTGGCGTAACCTTTGCTCCCGAGGAGGGAAAAAACCCAACCGAGAAGGTCGCGTGAGGGTAAATTCGCCGCGCAGCAAACGGAGGGAAAAAGAAGGTGACGTTAATTTCTCTTCGGAAAGCGAGAGGCTTCTCCTAATGACTGGGGAGGCTCCCCAAGCGTCGACCTCCGCCGCCGTCGCGCGCGCCTCAGGCTCTTCCACGTCCTCTCCGCCCCCGCCTCGCGCTCCCATCTCCGCCCCCGGTGACGCCCTTCTGCCACTGCACCCCATCCCCGCCCTCAGTGAAGGCCTCGCCGCCGCTGCACTCCGTTCTTTCCGCCCCCATCCCCCCCC
>BOPP01000041.1:8862301-8887014 GCA_017312745.1 Gryllus bimaculatus
CTCGATGGGTGGAAGGGTTTCCCAAATTACGACGCGCCGGCGGGAAGGCGAGGGGATTCGCCTTTCAATATTTTTCGCGGATAATGGATCGTGGTGATGAGCTTGACACATGATGAGGGGGTAATTTGTCGGTTCATTGGAGCTTAGCTAAAAAAGAATGTAGGTTTAGATAAAAAAAACTGCAAGAGCGGAGCAAATAATGTTGTCATGTTGGAAATATATAAGTGATAAGTATGTTAAAGCCTGTAGATAGGCGCGTTTTACAGGCGAAATTGTTTTACGAGTAAATGTCCTTTGTAAGCACATTAATTGGGAAAAATTACATCTACAATGGTGCGAAATAATTGAGTTCTGTCAGCGGGATGTCTGTCCGTCCCTCTCTGTGACGCCGCGTATCAAAGCCCCCCTCGTCCTCGTTAACGTTGCTTCGCTTTGACAGCGCTCGCGGCGAATTGTTGACAGCGCGTCGTTCGAACCCGAGGTGACATTTCGAGACAAAAATTACGAGGTCAGTCGGCGCGCACGGAATTTTGTATATCGGATTCCGACGAGGACACTATATCCGCAGTGCGGGCGTTCGCGATGGGAAAAAAAGAAAAAGGGATTAAAAAGTAGAGAGCACCGCTCCGACTGGATTTATGAAGATCGATTTTTAATTTGGGATAGCAAATGGCTTTCAGTTGAATCTGTTATTTGAAGAGTTACAAAAATATCGGTCATGTTTTTTTTGTTTGTTTTACTACGGATTCGAGGTTCTCACAAATGGGAATGGAACTTGGAAAAGAGAATGATTTAGAAAAACCGCAGTTAGATGAAAATCAAGGCAATATCAAAATATTGTACTAAGTTCAATATCATGATTAATTCTTTAATTCGTTAAAGAAAGCATTGAAATAAGAATATGTGTACCGAGTAAGCGACTTAGAAATATACGGTGTTCCTACGAAACTTACATATATATTTTAAGAGTTTTTCTATATTTTGTTTTCAATCATACGCGTGAACTACGAGCAACTCTGGAATTCGCTTTGCAGTTTTTCTCCACAAATATACTTAATTGTATGCTGCAGGAAGTTGTTTGAAATGACTAGGAAAACACTAAAAAAAATAGAATTGCGTTATTTATGTATCAAGAGCGTTGTAACTATTCTAATAATCGAATGACGACAAAATGCCCGCGGACCTTCCTTGAAGGATTTTTGTTGCCCGTGATCATTAGCACCAGTTAATATCCATGGTACATAATACATTTTTGCCTAATTTTAATTATTTAACTTTACTTATTTACTAATTAACTAGGTCCTAACTTGACTCGGTTCGTAATATCTTGATTTTCAACTGCCTTTTCATATTTTCCTTCCAAAATTCCCTTTCATAATATCCCCAGTAATAGAACACATGGCGTCATTCAACTGTTCTGAAATTGCCATAGTAAGCACGACCCTCTCGATCCACGTTAGTTACGCAGGGTAATTGATATTCGTATCGAAGGCAATAACAAGCAAAAAACGTACCATCAAAAAAATGGTTTACGCTATTGATTTTGATTGATATTCTCAACGCTGATGTCAAATGTTCACGCGTTGCGATTCGACGTGAAAGACCGCCAACTATACCAACCGCCCGGCAGCATACGGTAGATTGAAAACAAATTAAAAAACGGAATATGAGGTAGGTGAAAAATTCTGAAAATGAGCCCTCCGCGGCTCGTCGCTTCAGCGAAAATCCAATTCCACGCCGTGCCGTGGCGTGCCGGGGGCGGCGGCGGCGGCGCGAACAATATGGCGTCCAATCCCCAGAGTGCCATCGCTCGTTTGTCGCGGGCGGTTGTTTGCTGCGCGGTGAGCCCAACAGCGCAGCGGCCACCCGCCCGGCCGCTTCGTGAATCCATTGCACGCGCCGCAGACGCGACTCAACACGCAGCGCACAGCGGGGCAAGCGCCATGCAGCGGGAACTTGCACTCCGATGCACACGAAGGTTATTGCGATGAGGATGGTATTTAGTCGACTTGGACAACGAACGAGGTGTGGTTCTAGCGACGGCGATGGTGTAACGGTTAGCGTGTCGGACTGTTATACCCAAGTTAGCGGGTTCAAACCAGATCGACACCGTGGATTTTTAAGGGCGAAAAAATCCTTAGTACGCCTTCCTTCGGAGGGGAAGTAAAGCCGGCTGTCCCATGTTAGTAGATTTACGTGCATGTAAAAGAACCTCTGAGCTAAATTAAAATCGCCTGTTCGTCGCCCAAAAATACCTCCTTTTTCCGCTAGTTGGTAAAAGAAGCGTAGCGAAATATGCGTGGTCAAACGGAAGAGCGAGCCTGATAGCCCGAGTCTCGCCACGTAAAGTAAGGCATCAATTCAATTCAGTTCTAATTGTGAAGCAATAAGAAATAAATAAAATATCAGAGTTTATCATTTAATCATAATCTAACGTTTTGCATTATTGTCTAGGTGTGGATCTGGAGAAGGATAGAAAAAATTGCTTCGTATGATAAAGGATGAGAAGAACTGAATGGAGTTCACAAAAACAGCTACGATGGTTGCTTGCGAAGGCAGTGGATATTATCTGATGCGTTAGACGGGAATGTCAGAAGGATGGAGACAATTCATTGGTTTGATAGAGAATCAGGAATGCTGGAAAAGGGTGAATAATGATGATGATATGATAGATGTATGTTTATGGATGGAATGGTGTCTCAAACTGGGTACGTGGTGAGATGAGAAGGCAATCACGCCACAATCAAATGGTGAAAAGTCCCATGCGTTTCGCAACCTTCAGCTCCACGAATTTTGACGAGTGTCTCAAATATTTTTCACCGCCGTTCGACAACCGTAGAATAGTTTTACCAAAAAGAGGAATTTTTTTATGACTGATACATCGTCTTTCAATAGCCTCCTTAACAAAATACTCATAGTTCAAAGGGGGAATTTTCTCCAAAGATCAATTTAAAAATTTTAAGTAAGCCATTTGCGATTATGCCCAGGAGATCACTAGGCAAGCGGCTTGGTTTGTGAATGAATGACTTGTGACACTCTCCTTTCCATTTGTGAAGCGGTGCAGTTCGAAGTAACACGTTTTTCAACGTGGGTTAATTTCCTTTTCGGGCCAGCGTGCGACGCGAAGGACTTCCACAGGCGAGTCCCAGATTCGTCCGTCCGCACACGAAACTTCCGCACACTCGCCCGCCAGTGTGCCTGTCTGCATTTCGTTTGCAGAGAGGTGGAACAGTTGAAATAGTAATTGTGGCGTGCACTCTTGCAGTTTATTTAAGGGAGAACGTACATTGTATGTTGCTTTGACAATCTATGCGTCTCTAATGCGAACGTTAAACAGAATATTATCTGCAAACATGTTTGTTGTAACCTGGAAGTTTTTAACAATGATTGCTTTTGAACGTTAGTGTCTTAAGAAGAAATAAAATATTTCTGCAGAAAATATGTCCATTCAAATTAAAAGAGTTCATTCAAGCACAGAAAAAAAATATATGGGAACAGGTAAAATGAAATGGAATTAGCCAAACTTATATTTCCACAATGATGAAGAACATGAATTTCACCTACTGACCTTGAAGTAAAATAATGTGGAGGGTAAAATAATTTCTATACTAAAGTAAATTATTTTTATTATTGTTTTTAAACAATAATATTCTATTGTATAATGTGAACTCTGAGTTTAATCCATTTATATACATGACTATTAAACCTACTAATTTCCTCGTGACAACACACAATGCCTGTCAGGGAAACGCGACTCTCGCGATTGATAACGCACGTACTCGCAATTTCATTACGATCATCCCGTCATCAGCGTTCCCTTCATATGAACACTGGCAGTTTCGTATTCATTACACTGAACAGCGATCGGGTCATTTCCAACACTCTTATTACGACAGTATCCATTAACGCTGCCTTCTATTACGCACGTGCGCTTGTATTAATTTCCCGGCGCCTAATCCCTTGGCGGCGACGGCGGTGGCGATGGCGGTGGCGGTGGCGGAGGCTCGAAGAGGAAGAGGGAGGTGAAGAGAGGGGAGGACCACAGAGGCGTGCAGAATGAGGTTGGGCCGAGTGAAGCTGGATGCAAGCGGGAAAAGGGGTTGGGCAAAGAGAGTGTTTGCGTTGAGACGAAACGAGGCGGGGCACGAAATGAGCGAGGAGATTGTGACGTGTGGGGCGGAGAAGGATGGGAAGAGAAGGGATGGGTGGGGGAGATGGGGCGTGGAAGGAGAATGGAGGTGAGTGAAGTATGTGTGCGTTGATGCGTGGAATCGGCGTGATTGTGGCGTGTTTGTGCGGGGTGAGGCAAGGAATGGCGAGATGAGCAGGGAATGGGGAATAAAGGTATTGAGCCTGGCAAGACGGGGTAGGTAAGCGGTGTGGAGTTGGGCGAAGAGTGTAGGTGTTTGGATGGGTAGATCAGGGATGGGCAAGATGTAGCAGGGAAGACTACGTGGAGAGGGGGCGAAGTATAATTATTGAGGCGAGGCGTGGCATGGACAAAGTGGGGAGGTCGTAGCGTGCATTTTCGAGGCGGAACAGGCAACGGCCGAGCATGGGCTAGATGGAGCAGGCAAGATAGGATGAAGATGGGTGAAGAGCAAGCGTTGAGGCGAGGCTGGAATGAGCAGGGAAGTCTCAGCGTACGTGTGCAAGGCGGCAGACATGGGCGATTTGGGTGGGACAGGGAAGTGTCATGGAGTTGGGCGAAGAGTGTAGGTGTTCCGGCGGACACATCCAGGATGGGCGAGATGAAGCATGGAAGAAAGACGGGTAGAGATGGACGAAGAGAACCAAGTATTGAGGCGAGACGGGGCGTGGATTGAGCGGGTAGGTCGCAGCGTGAGTTTGCGAGGCGGAACAAGCAACGGCCGAGCATGAGCTAGACGGAGCAGGGAAGATAGGATAAAGATGGTTGAAGAGCAAGCGTTGAGGCGAGGCTGGAATGAGCAGGGAAGTCGCAGCGTGAGTTTGCAAGGTGGCGGACATAGGCGAGATCGGTGGGGCAGTGAAGTGTCATGGAGTTGAGCAAAGAGTATAAGTGTTTCACGGACACATCAAGGATGGGCGAGATGGAGCATGGAAGAAAGACGGGTAGAGATGGACGAAGAGTACCAAGTGTTGAGGCGAGACGGGGCATGGAATGAGCGGGTAGGTCGCAGCGTGAGCGAGCGAGGCGGCGGGGCTTGATGGGGGCGGCGCGGGGAGGCGCGGGGGCGTTTGATGTGGGCGCGGGCGGGGGAGGGGCGCCGGCGCTGGATATTAAAGCGCCCGCGGGGCCGCGTAATCGGAAGCCACCCGTGAGCGACCGCCTCCGCAGCTGCTGCCACCCGCAGCCCGCTACAGGACCCTTAGCCTCGCGGCTCGCTCCAGCTGCCACGCCCCCTTCCCAGATATCCGTTTCGTCCTTTGGTTTCCGTTCGTTCTCGTCGTTGTCCCCCAAAATAGGAGCCAGGGAAGTGAGGAGGGACGATGAATGTTAATTCAGCGAGTTCTGCCTTCCATTATTTTTTCATGGTTTCATTGTTGGAGCTGTTTTGTAACATCCCTTTGCAACAAATGTTTGCGAAAAATGCGAAAATTTTTTCGAAAAATAAGGAAATCGCAACGTTGCTGCAGCTGCTGCCATCCGCAGCCCGTTACAGAACCCTTGGCCTCGTGGCTCTCTCCAGCCACTCCTCCTTTCCGTATCTCTGCTACGCCCTTATTACGATGCCCTTTTGTTTCCGTTCACACCTTTCGTTCTCCTTGAAAGTGCAGCTAGGGAAGTGAGGAATGATGAATGTGTATTCAGAAAATTCAGCATTTCATTATTGCTGGTTTCATTGTTGGAGCTATTTTATAGCACCCGTTTGCAACCTTTATAACTGAATTATTGTAATGTCGCTAGATTATTCTACTTGAGCTTTCCAAAACTTGCTAAGATTTACAAAACACGGAAAGTGCTACGAAAACTAAGAATACGGAAATGAGGAGGGACGGTGCATTTTTATTGTTCAAGTTCAGCATTTCATTGTTGATGCCCCTGAGCGCCACGTTGCTGTAGCTGCTGCCATCCGCAGCCCCCACAGAACCCTTGGCCTCGTGGCTGTCTCCAGTTGCCACGCCCCCTGCTCTTTTGTCTCCTTTCGCACCCTTCGTTGTCCTTCGAAGTGCAGCTAGGGAAGCGAGGAATGATGAATTTGTAGTCAGAAAATTCAGCATTTCATTATTGCTGGTTTCATTGTTGGAGATATTTTGTAGCATCCGTTTGCAACCTTTATAACCTAATTATTGTAATGTTGCTAGATTATTTAACTAAGAGTTCTCCAAAGTCTGGGAAGGACTACGAACGGTCGAAAGTGCAAGGGAAGCTAAGAATATGAAAAGGAGGAGGGACAGTGCATTTTTATTGAGTAAGTTAAGCATTACATTGTTGATGTCTGTGAGCGCCACGCTGCAGCTTCTGCCATCTGTACCCCGCTACAGAATCTCACCAGACGGGGCGGTTCGTTGGTCCTTTGGTCTCCCCAAACCTCTCCCAGTTTTCCGCCGTCCAACCGCTCTTTGTCTCCCTTTGCACCCTTCGTATTGAAATTAGAGAAAGGAGAAGAGATTTTGAATTGTTAGAGATTTTGTAACAAAGCTGCATTAAGTTAAACAAACTACTCTATTTTATTTTACGTGAGTTGGGGCGCTTTTTTTATTTTCTCTTTTTTTATCATTCTCTTTGGTCCCGTGATTTGGTCTTTGTGATTCTTGTTTCTAAAGATGAACGAATACATGAGGACATGCTGTCAACCTTCTGATGAGGTCCAGTCTGAATGCGCATGCATTAAGCTTTAGCTACAGCCTTTCTAGTTCCTTGACAGTCTATTGTTTTCCCATGCCGTCTTTGCATACAAATCGTCTATGTATAAGTCACGTACGTATATCGCAACTAAGTCTTCATCACTCCTGGTCGTTTTTCTCTAGTTCTTCAACCGATATCGTCTCCCTCCTTAAAAAATCATTTTAAATTTTAGGACACAAATTAACGGAGGGAACTACAATAATGGTTCGTAGCAATGCTGGTTTAATCTAGTTGAAGTGAAATGCCAATCGATTTTTTTGTGGTTGACCGCTCTTTACGCGGCTGAATATCAGCATGTTTTTAGACTTGCGATGAAATCTGGAATACGACTCTCCATTTGAAATTTAAAATTCCGTCATAATGCCATGGTCTTATCACCTTAACACATTTCTGAGGTTAAGGTTAAGGAGTGGGTAATCTCTTCCTTGGGCAATTACTGCTCCCCTGCCGCGCCAATTTCACTCTCGACTTCCCGTCCCTTGCCGTAAGACGCAGTTGTCGCCGCCCCCTGGCGTCGTTTCCGCCGCCACTGCCGACGACGCTTCCTACCCCCGGTGACACCGGTCTGTCACCGGCAGCCGCGTAACTTCCGCCACCAACCACCGCGACGTCGCTCCGCGTGCCTCCGCCTCCCCGCCATTCCGCTCATCTACCCGCATTTGCCCGCGGCCTCGCCACCTTAGCACCCGTGCAGCGCCGACCTCACTCCTCGCCGAACTACGACCGCTGCTTGCCACCTTCTGCTTACTCAACGCCTGCCTCAACCCACCTTCTCTCACCGCACACCTTGCCGCCCGCCCGCCGCTCTCTGCTCGCCACCCACCACCGCACCTGTCAACCCCTGCATCCGCAAAAAGCCCACATCCACCACCTAACCGCTGCTCCACCTCCACCCTGCACATCGCTCATTCTGCCGGCCACCCATCCATACCGCCACCGTCAAAACTCTGCTCATCCTGCTCAGCCTGAACCACCGCCGCCGTCCACTACACGACCACACACCACCCCGCGCCGCCGCCGCCGCCCGCCCCGCGGCCTCCTACCTCCAACCTTCCCCACCCACCGTAACAAAGTTACTGCCCACAGTCGCCACCGCTGGCCCACACACTATAAACATAGTTCACCGCACCTACCACCACCTACGTAAATCCAACACACCCCACTTCGACACTATCACCACAACCATCACCCGATGCCACTTACCACACCTGCTCTCTACCCACCACAGCTGATCTGCACGTCGGCACCCAGCCGCCCCCATGACGCTGCCACTCAGCACT
Source organism: Gryllus bimaculatus (assembly GCA_017312745.1). Classification (NCBI taxonomy): domain Eukaryota; kingdom Metazoa; phylum Arthropoda; class Insecta; order Orthoptera; family Gryllidae; genus Gryllus; species Gryllus bimaculatus. The sequence goes on from BOPP01000041.1 coordinate 8,870,414, forward strand.
TGGAGGCCGGAAGAACGCACAGGCGCTCGTGCCCCCCGGGGCGCGGGGGGCGTCGTCGACAGTGCTGCATAGATGCCGGATAAAGCGGAGCTAACTAGTGCTAGCGGGTTAATGCAGCTCCTCGCGCGTACATGGAGAATCCCGCCCAGTCTGCGAGCGCGCCTCGTCCGCCTGCTATCTGTCCGCCCGTCGCCGGACGAGGGATTGCGTTTTCTCCGTTACGCCGTTGCCGGAGGCAAGCCTCTGCCCCGAGGCTATCTTGCACGCCGCCCGCGGTGGCTTGTCTCCCGGCGCGCATTACATTACAAGTTCGTATTACGTCCCGTTGTAAGCGGAGTAGGTATCAACTATGTGGGGCTTCACCAACTGCGCAATGCGCGTTTAACCGAAATTAATCAAAGTATCCGGTGTATAGTTACTGCCAGGAACGCACCTCAGTCATGGCTGTAAATTCTGGAAACGTGCCAATTTTTGTGTCTTGTAAACCACCTCGTCAGATCGGGAAAGTCACGGATTGCAGAATGTAATGAGATGGTGTCATTGCTGAGCAACGTTGTGTAATTGATACAATTGAGTTTTTTTTGTCTCTTACAAACGTACTTGTGTATTTTTTAATTAAAATTATTTAATAATGTATATATTTTTATATCACAATTGATTCGCTTTTATATTGGTTTTTACCTTTGAAAAAAGTAAATGTCCCCTTTTCTGCGTTGCTCAAAGGAATCTTTACTAATTCATCTGCATTCTTATACAAGTGCTCGTTTTTTCCCTCTCCTATCTTCTGTCACCAATTTTCATTTCTCATTAGAGTAAATAAGTAACCCTAATAATTTATCGTTCTGCTCCCCCATAACTTCCATCTACCCTTTGAAAACTGTTATTAATATTTGTTACAAAATCATTTCATAATCATTTACTGTCTCAAATTCCAAACTTTGTGTACCGCATGTGCTTGAAAATGTGATAATTTGTGCGAATGTGAATGGCGTTTTGGGGAAAGCGCGGACTTCCGCCTTAATGCCTGTGCGGCAGACAGCTGCGGCACGCATCTCGCTTCCACCCCGCGCCCCTGTTTGGTGTAACAACCAGAATGCGATTCAATTTTCTCTTCTGGAACTCGCGCGGTGAGTCGCCGGTTGCGGTGGTCGGCGCCACAGCCACACCACAGTCTCCACCGTCTCGACGCGAACCAGGTCACACTGTCGCGGTCACCTTTGCAGACTTCACCCGCGCCGCCATCTTCCCGCTCGCTGCGTCACCCCCCGCTGGCCGTCACCCCGCCCGCAACCGCACACCCGCCGCGGCCACCCCCGCCGCGGCCACCCCCGCCGCCGCACCCCGCCGCCGTAACCCCCACCGCAGTCACCCCGCCGCCGGCACCCGCACGCCGCCACCGGCCCGGCGCCGCCGCGCACACCCGCCGCTGTTATCCGCCCGCCGTCAGCATCCCTCTCCGCCAGCCCCCGCCGCCGCTCCCCGCGCCCGCCAACCCCCGCGACCGTCACCTCCCGCCGCCGTCACACGCCCGACAGTTGTCCTTACGCCGCTTTCCCCTCCCCCTCCCCCGGCCGACATTTACCGGTCACAGTCACCATCACCGTCCCCGCCACCACTTCTACCATCTTCGACATCACACACGTCCACTACCGTAGCCCCTGGCCGTCCCCTCGCCTACCGCCCCACCTCCCCCGCCGCCGTCGTCGTCGCCACCGCCGCGCCGATCGGTTGTCCAAAGGAGCTCGTCCGGGAGAAACGCCTCGTCAGGGGCGGCCTCGATTGGCCGGCCACAGTCCGTCTGCCGAGCTTTCAGATCGCCCCGCTCTAATCGATTGATCGCTCATCTCGTTTGCGATGTGCAGTCCCGGTTGATGAGATCACTGTGCAAATCGAACGGGTGCAGCCGGCTCTCTCCGAAGCGCTCGAGGTGAAGCTTTGAATGAGTCGGACGGAGGCGAGTTCGTGAGCGGCCTGGAAGAGGCAAGTGATCCGATGGGGTCGACGGAAGTCTTCGACTAGAACGTCATCTGAAATTCTCCTGAGGTGCTTTTTGTTTCCTCTCCCTATCTTGATTAGTTAAGTACAATTTTAACGTAGATTAAGTTAATTAGGTTAAGTCATCAAACAAATGCAAAGTTTTTATTGTAAACTGATCGTTATACATCAACAAACAATTAAATGAAAAAAAGGAGAACGTCATCTGCAGAGGAGTCTGGATATCGTCAATTTTTTGCGCAGATTTTATGCGAGTTTTCGTGTCACTTTACGCAGATATTATTATCAGGAATGCTTAGAATTCCCCTCCCTTTCAATCGTGACAGCATGAACTACCATGTGTCATCCATCCCAACTGTTCAAATTTGGGAAGACAAATGTATAAATTGTTCTGCTGAAAAATCATATGATTTCGTGCAAATGCCCCTTTTTTTCTCTGTTAGTTAAATAATAGTTAGTAAAATTAGTTATTTTTCGCCCGTATGCCCCGCATCACTTTTGCACATTTAACCTTTCCATTAGTAACGAAAGAACCAACTAGCTTAAATTATAATGACACGAACATTCGTGATGTGCCCATGTATGGACTCTAAAATCTCTCAATAGGTTGATGAGCAGAATATGGAAAATAATATCTCCGTCCAGAAATATACTACAGAGATAATAGTTAATTTAGGCAATATTATTCAAAGTAGTTAGATTAGTACAATTTTAACTAGTGGAGTGAGAATATATCCTAAATCCGTTCCCTCCCGTCAACCGAAAATTTATAATATTGATTAACAGAGACCGTAAAATGGATACGTTAATAACGTTTAAATTGTCTTTTCGAACGCTCTTGGGTTTAAAGTATTACTATGAAGGTCGTTTTAAAAAACAGTTTGCTGTATGGATCTGGTTTTTCCTGGGAAGTTTTGATACCTTATTTGCGATTCTTCTGATTCCTTAACAGGTAGCAAAATGTCGTTTGGCAGCTTTCACTACCCGGTACTATGATTTGGAAAAGAACTGTTCAATTAACGAATACGAGTAGTAGGGCTTAGAGTAAGTTAAAGCTCTATGTGTAGAGCGATGTTTGTACAACCTGTGAACTACTAAATGTGTGTTTTGTAACTGCCTGTTCTTCTCCAACATTCGAGGCGGAAAGTAAATAAATTATGATGAGTTAATTTTTCAGTACTTTTTACAACATTCCTGGAATGCTTCCATTTTGTGCATTTCTCTCGCTAAATTTTCTCGCATACCAGCATTCGTATTAACACTAAGCAGTCACATTTAGGAATAATTTATGATTTGCAATACTACGCTTCACCGAGGTGTGTGCCTTCAGTTTTGCCAGGCCTCTTTTCCTTTATCCAAATGCTTTCAGTCATGCTAATACAATAAGGATTTCACCTCAAAGAATTTAGACATTTTACATCAGAGGACCCTCGTGAAGTTTACGTCCGAATACGTTTTTCTGTGTCTCTATTATCCGATCTCTTCTTCAACATCAATCATAGACAAAATTATGAAGTGTTGTGATAAGAAAATTAAGCATTGAATTAAAGTTTTCTGTGGAAATGAAAATGCGTAATGAGAAGGGGAAATATTTAATACAGCTATTTCAAAAGTTAAAATAATATTTTCCGCCATTCAAAGTTTTGGTTTTGTTATTAAACACAACTTATTGGCTATTAGAACCAAAGATAGTGTTGTCGAAACAAGTCATAATCGAAGGGTTATGTACACGGCCCGAAAACATTACGCCAAGATTCGGGTGCTTCAGACGCTGCCCCTTTGTTGGTGTATTCAGTTTCTGAAAAATGAGCCTTCTTGATCGATATCAAAATGCTGAATCCCTGAGGCTCGAGGCATCGTACCAAGAAGATCGAACGTGACGTTCTCCGCGTGCAACGAGAGCAAAGTTAGTGATCCCGTTCGTCAGCTCGTGGAGGTTCCATTATCCATCTTCTTTAGATGCCGCAAGAGGCAAGTGAAGAAGAAGGTTTCGCTGCCTTGAAATTTTGATGAGCTTTCCAACAAGGGAAACGTTCTGTTGCGGACGCCTACTTGCGCAGGGAGTGCGAAAACACTTCTGTTCTTGAAGCTAGTCGTTAGCACGTATATCCTGAACGAAAATTAGAAATTGAATTTTACTACTCCGTAAAATAAATCACTGTAAATACAAAATTAAATTACTAATATATCTGCATCCAGCAAAGATTCCGTTGCTTTAATTAAATATTTTTCATTATAGAAATCGTCGGATCAAACCGTATTTAAATAACGATGATTTTTTGCGTGCAAGCTAAAGCCTTCATTTAATTCCTCCTTTTGACAATAGAGTTCGTGAAGCTGAAGTTGTTTGGGTTTTTGTCGACCACAGCGCTGTCGAAAACACTCTTGTACGAAAGTTGGCGTTTAATATGTAATTGAAAAGAGATCCCCAGGTACTGCCTAATGAAAGGAACGGAAAGAGGTTGGGAAATGCCTTTAAATTCTATTAAATGACTTACCGACAACAGGGGAATTTCAATTTCGCGACGATCCGCATTGCTGGGGCTGCCTTTCCCTGAGGCATGTTCTCCTTGAGGGATGCTCTCGTGCCGTGTCCTTGCGGGTTTTCAATGACAGAGAGAGGAGTGAAAAGAAGTTAAATGTACCTTCAGTATTCCACGACTGTCCCCAGCGGCGGCAAAAATTAGATTGCTAGAAGCAGAGCAAAAACGTATGAAATTTTGGATGCGTATTATGGTCGTATTTTGGAAGTATTATGGTCGTAATAAAACACGGTGTAAAATAAAAATGTAGTCATATCATTAAATCTTTATATATTCCGTCTTATTAATTCCTTCAAAGTAAGTTGTTAGTAACAATATAACTAGACCTTTCATTTAAAATGCAATAAAATAAAGATTACATCATCATAACTTTAAATGTTTAATTTAGTTTTGTACGAATGAGGTAATTGTAAGTTGAACAAGTTCTCAATATCCTACAGAATCATGTACTCACACAAAATGCAAGAAGTTGGATTAATGTGAGAGAAATGTCGAAACTACAGGAGAATATTGCAAACATACAGAAAATTTTATCAAAAAGTAATTTGTTGTATTTTATTGAAACGAGCGTCGTTATCTTAATTATTGTACACTTGTGTAATAACCCCTAACATACTTTTAATAAATTAGGATTACATCGCAAATTCTTTTAATGCTAACGCTGTTGCGAAGGGAGCGCAGCAAAAACGCAAAAGAGAGGAAAGGTTCAAATGAGTTCTAATTTTGTGTTGGAACGAATGTGTAAAAGACAGCTTTTGTTTTCCCGCTTCTCCGGAACCATAGCGCGCTCCTATTGTTCTTATTCATGGTTGTTTTCAACATTTGGCAGCATTATTTAGCGCAGCAAAGCAAATGGCTTTCCGAGGTGAATGCGCGAACAATGTCGGCTGCTTCGTTTAACAAAGAGCTCATACAGTAGTGAAGCGAATCCTTTGTAGCTCTATACAATGCACGTAAATATTATCATTGCGTTGTTTATGTTGCTGAATGTCAACCGAATCGTATACACTGCAGTAAACAGAAAGGGCTGAAATATTGAAATTCCGTCGGAAATTAAATTATGTTCTGTAATAAATATATTTGACGGTTGCGGGGTAATGCCTAAAAAAAAGGAATCTAGCAACATTGGGAACGAGGTTGATCAGCGATCTCCAATTAATAGAAGCTCGTAACGAAGTTGCGTCAGAAGAAAATTACGAGCGAAAGACCTTCACAGCCACTGACCGGAAAGAGAATAGCGCGCCCTCGGAACCAATTTTCCATAGTCTTAATTTCATTTCGATTTTGTAATACAGTTTAATAAAAATAATTATTTAATTAGGCAATCGGTTATTTTTTAATTCGCTCTACAATACAGCCATGTCGATGTACATTGTACTGCCATTCTATTTACCAAAAATTAGTTCGTAATACATTACGTTGTCAGTACAAATAATATACATTCCTGGCATCTTAATTCGTAATACATTCGTAATACATTCCTGGCATCTTAATTCGATATTAAAATAACGTCGTAAATCGTAATTCAAAAGAAATGTGTGAATTATATTACGAGTCAGAATACTAAACATATTCTTAATTCTCTACACTCGTTTCATCCTATTTCACTAAAAGAATACTGATACCTACATTGAGAATGTGAATAGTTTGTGAATTGTTGGATTTATTGATTATTGACGGCTTAGTGTTTCCGGGCGCGTTAACTGCTAAGGCCACTAGTCCCGTAAGTGTACAGAATGTTTTTATCGCGGGAGGTGTCGATGATCTGGATGGCGGGATTTGGCGCCGACGTACTCGAGAGATTGCGAGGTTTTCTAAACCAAGTAACTCCCACCAGCTGGGCGTCGCCCCAGCCAGGACAAGCTGTATGCTCCCGACTGACCTCGTCATGTGTAATAGTGTAATGCATGTAAATATGTGCAATTAAGGATGAAGATACGGCAAGGGAGGGAAATGAATGATCGCGCGCGGTCCGTGGCCCGTTTGTTAGGGTACCACTCCGGCTTTCATCTTATGTTGATGGGAGAAACTACTGATCACAGAAGCCAGCCGCTAGGCTGATCACAGCAGCCAGCCGACCTAGCTATCTAGCTAGTGTCGAATATCCTACCAAATCCTACCTGGTTCGACGCACTGCAGTGACATCAGTTGAAGCACTGAGCCACCACGGCCGGAACTATTGGAATGAGTGACTGTTCGTCAAGTTAGCAAATCATATGAAACTGGAGAGTCGTGTTTAATCCTCGGGCATTGGAAGGAAGCCAAGTGGGTTCTGCAGAGTTCGAAGCCACCACGTTTCAAACGGAAACGGGTGACAATCGCCACTTAACTCTAAAAGCATTTTCGTTGTGTAATGGAAATGTCCCCTATAAAACCCTACACCCCACACCCCACTCCTGTCGCAGAGTAACCAATGAAGGTGGTGGTTATTGGCCTCCACCCCGGTATGATTGCACTGCACTGCTGGTGTCTCCAGTACGTCTCGAAAGAAGAAATCCTCTGAATAGAATATCTGGGGTGGCCCACAAAATACGATTTGGAGACCTCTGTAAATTACATTTCAGCTCGAAGATAAACTCAAGCCGATATCCGAATCAGTGTATGAAGTGCGAGTCCTCTTTCAACAAAGAGGCAATGGCGTTGGCTGAGGAAGTATCCATTCGCAGCGCAAATCGGATTAAAGTATCTTGGGGACTGAGTTGCTGCTTGGAGAAAGGTTTTGCTTGAGGGTGGTAATATTCTCAGCCGAAGTGCTTGCCGGTAGAAACATACAACCCTAGTGCAGAATGATTATGTGCCGGAACTTATGGTTTTATAAATCATGTCTGTTGGGTTTAACGAAAATCTTCCGAAAGAAGTATTAAACATTTAGAAGGAAAAAGAAGGATTTTGCTGAACTGTTCGCAACTTTATGCAAGCACTCAAGGAGAATGTGAGATCATTAATTCATACTAGCCCTCATACTGATGTGCTTAAACCTAAGTTGTAAATTATTCTAGAGAAAACAATGTCTGGAAGTGATAAAGTCAACTTTTTAATTAGAGAAACTTTCAATAGTAACACAGTGATTAACTAAACTGAACGTCTAGAAGTAGAAAAATTGTTTTGGGGGTATTAAAAGAAGTATAGGAAAACGTACGAAGGATAACTTATGAATTACTACCCGTGATTTAACATGTAACATGTAATAATTGTTTTTTTTAGTTTTTCTATGCTTAGAAAATTAATTTTTATTCTCTACAAAATGTAACTGTTAGCTATGTTTTTCTTCTAAACTATATATGAACATTTTATGAATATACTACTTAGAGTGACTCATGTTACTATTACAAAGAATAGTTCAGGAACCGATTATCTTTTGCCATTCCAGATAATACATTTAAATCCATTTTTACATGGGCTTATGTTTTCTCTGTTTGGTTTCTATTTTCTCATTCTTCAGACATCTCATGTGCCATATCCTTTTTTCATACCTAAACTCGCTCTTCGCACTCTCTTTGTGTGCTGGGTATTACATATTTTATACAGTACTTTTGAAAATCCTCATTTCACAATTGCAGACTCTTCTGGTTAGAAATATTCTACCTCCACAAAATAATTCCGAAATTTCTTTACTCTTTCTCAGAGTTGAACTTGTCACTGAAGAATTACAACAGATAAAAATATAATTCGCGTATTTATGACTTTATTAAACATTGTTCTCAGAAGAATCCCAAAATTACTTACTCGTTCCAGCACACACTCTCAGCAGAAAACAAAGGCATGTGCAAAAAAGTTCGGGATGGCTTAATGAATTCCTGGTGAGATGAATGTGTATTATTCGCAACTGGGCAACTTTTAACTTTTGCAATTAATAATGGCGAAGTAATTTTCCTTTGGAGGAGCGAGGAACAGAGATGCAAAAGTTGCGACACCCGTTTTTGTCCTTTGCTTCTGCAAACTGCTTCCATCTCGTAACCGTTTTGCCTCCTAGATTTCTTTATCTCCTCCTCTTTAAGAGTTCATTTCCAGAATTGTGTTGAGCTTTTCTCCTACAATAGTAAAAAATTACTCCTGCCTCACTTAAAAATAAAATGTATAAAAATAGTTACGATTTTTATAGTACTTTATTCGACAAGAAACGGCATTGGATCAATATAGACAATTGCTACGTGTGTGCAACAAAAGAGGTCATTGGTCACAATTATGTGCCTCCGACATATGTAATTCGACATTATAATTCTCACTACTGGGTAGTCCTTTAACAGTGGCGTACCAATGTGGGAGTGGCGGTGTCAACTCAGGATATTGGCGTAGTTTTTTCCGTATCTTTGTTTAGGTAAGGGGTTACTGTTCATGGGAAAGGAGCTCGTCAAAACAGTTGCCATGCGTGAAAACCGTCACGAAACAGTCGCTTCGTGGAAACTCCTGCGTTTTCATACAGCTAGGCCTGCCCACCACCACCATAAAATCTCATATTGTTATCTGTCAATATACACAGCAATTGTACAATCAGAGGAACATAATGAATATTGACCTAGGTTTTATTCTTTTTTTTCGCGTAGAGGCCAAATTCGGATGATGTGTGCATCCTGCTCTATTAGGTGCAAGTACCTTTTCGGGGGAGGGGGGGAGATCAGCATTTTAGCTGATTCCTGATATTTGTCCCCCACGGATGTTAGCCTTCGGGATGATGTGATGATAATAGTGAAGGATGAAAAGACGGCACACACATACAGACATACGCAAAAACAGCCAAACTCGAGGCGGGAATTGAAGCCGAGGTCGTCTGATCAGATAGGGCTACGGCACTACTGTCCTAAAGATCTCAGCCATCTGATCTGTTACCTAGTTATTTATTAAAAAATTTAAAAAAAGGATGTTGCCGTCTGTGCTTCTGCGGAAAGGACTGTAAGTTAAGGAAATGTTCAAAATATATATGCCCTTCTTTCACCTCAAAAACTGAAAATATTTTAATACAAACGTTCAGATCATCATTGATAAGTGCAAGCTTATCATTAAGTTCTTAACATAAAATTTTACTTAAATTTTATTGCTATTTATTCAGGCCAATGACGCCTCCTCCTTAGTGTTCTCCATGTTCAAGAATTTCATTAGTTTACGACTGTTAATAATAATAATAATAATAATAATAATAATAATAATAATGCATTATTTCTTCCAAGTCTGAGACCGTGGGGCTTGCTCTTTCGCCTAACCTCTCAAATACTTACCTTTATATAATTACAATTAAAGCCAATATGGCTGAGCAATGAATTGAATTCTCAATAATACTTCTTAACTCTCCCTTGGGATCAACGTTTCCACTCAGACGGTCCTACGTCAGCTCCGTCGGCGACCTAGTTGGAGGAAGCAGCATTCCGGGGCACGTGCCAACAATAACTCCGGAGATCCGATTTCTTCCCACATTGTCGCTGATTCACCGACTCGAACACCGCCCACAGAGCAAGAGACGGGGGCGGACCGCAAAGCGACGTCATTCTGGTTGGCGGGATGCAAAAACATTTTGCCCTCCATTCCCGCCCCTCTTCTGGCGCCCCACAATCCCGCCACTGCCGTTCAATTGTTGTCGCCTCAACTCCGTCCCCACTCTCATTCTTGCCCTCGCCCTGCCTGACCCCTCCTGGCTCTCGCCTCGCTCCCACCTCGCTCCCGCCTCGCTCCCTCCTCGCTCCCGCCTCGCTCCCGCCTCGCTCCCGCCTCGCTCCCGCTCGCTTCCGCTCGCTTCCCGCTCGCTCCGCCTCGCTCCCGCACTCGCTCCGCCTCGCTCACGCCTCGCTCCTGCTCGCTCCGCCTCGCTCCGTCGCTCAGCTCGCTCCCGCTCGCCGCCTCGCTCCCGCCCTCCCGCCTCGCTCCCCCGCTCGCCTCCCGCCTGCGCTCCCGCCTCGCTCCCGCCTTCGCTCCCGCATCCGCTCCGGCCTCGCGCCCGCCCTCGCTCCCGCCTGCTCCGCCTCCTCCCAGCTGGCTCCCGCCTCGCTCCCGTCGCTCGCTCCCGCCTCGCTCCGCCTCGCTCGCCTGCTCCTCGCTGCCTTCGCTCCGCCCTCGCTCCGCTCGCTCCCGCCTCGCTCCCCGCCTCGCTCCCGTCGCTCCCGCTCGCTCCGCTCGCTCCGCTCGTCTCCGCCTCGCTCCCGCCTCGCTCCGCCTCGCTCCGCCTCGCTCCCGCCTCGTCCGGCCTCGCTCCGCCGCTCCGCTCGCTCTGCTCTCTGCCTCGCTCCCGCCTCGCTCCCGCCTCGCTCCCGCCTTCGCTCCGCCTCGCTCCGCCTCGCTCCGCCTCGTCCCCGCCTCGCTCCCGCCCGCTCCGCCTCGCTCCCGCTTCGCTCCCGCTCGCCACCGCCTCGCTCCCGCCTCGCTCCCGCCTCGCTCCCCCTGCTCCCGCCTCTCCGCTCGCTCCCCGCTCGCTCACGCCTAGCTCCCGCCTCCGCCTGCTCCGCTGGCTCCCGCCTCGCTCCCGCCTCGTCTCGCCTCGCTCCCGATCCAACCTCGTCATCACCCTCCCATCCCTAGCGTAGGCCCACGCTCTCCTTCTTTTCTCTGCCGCGCTCTGGTATTACGTCCGCTGACGACCTTCCTCGATGATCCCTTACCTCGCCTTCTTCTCCGGGACTCCATCTCTTTTCCGCTCCCTTTCTCCATCCTTCCTCGCTCCCGTTCCACCGCTCCTTCCATGCCTCCTTCCTTCGCCCCGACCTCCTAGCACATTCTCACCCATCATACCCCGTCTTCATGTCCTTCATATTGCCGTCCCTTGCCTGGCTCCACCGTCTTTCCATCCCCTCCCTTCACGCTTCCCGCCCTCTTCCACGTTCCCCCCACGTCTTATTTCGCCTCCCGCCCCCGCCCGTCCACGCCACACCCCTACCCCGCAGTCTCGCAGCCGTGATTCGGCTGACCGCGTCTGCGCGCGCGCGCGCCTGAGCTACGGCGCCTCGGGCGTAATTAGAGCCCCAGTGTTTTGGGCGCGCGAGGCGCGGCGGGGCTGGCGCTAGTTGTCGTCAGAGGGGTAGTTACACGAGACACACACGAAGTGGGAGCGAACGTCGTCAAGTAACAAACTGAGGAGAGTTGAAATGAGCGGATGCGTACGAGAGAGGAGGGAACGGATAGATTTACTTGGTCTCTTCTGACAATTTACTGCTCCCAATCAGACGCAGTTTGTTTAAAAATGTGCGAAAGGAAGTGCTGATGATTAAAGGGAAAATGTCGCTCTGTTTTTTTCAACTAAAAATAGATCGCGCTCTTATCTGTGTGTACTCTAATTTATTAGGAAATCTCAATCTAAAAGAGTAATTGTAATTATATAATGACTGAGAGGAGTAATTTATCTGAAGACAAAACGTAAACAACAGCATGCCCGAGAAGAATAATAAAAATTCAATCTTGCGTGATCATATAAAAAACACGCAAGTGGTAAACGAGAGGCTTGAAGATAAGCGTCGTTTAGAAGTCGAAGGACGTGCGAACGGAGGCGTTAGGCCATGGCCGGCGGAAACGCCGTTCATCGAGGGAGTGCGCTGTCTCTCGCGGCCCGCGAGAACGAATGATAGTGCGGCGGGCGGCTGGGCTTGCAGCGCCGGTGGGGCGCGCGCGCGGCGACCGGCGAGGCGAGGCCGGGCGCTCAGGCGGCCGCGTTCGCGCGGGCGGTCGCTAGGCACGCTGCGCCCCCGGCGCCGCCCCCGCCGCGCCCGGCGCGCTGGACCTCCGTCCGCACCCTCCGCTGCATCGATCCCTTAAGAGCAGACGCCGCTCCCACCCCAGCCCCGCCCGCGCCCTGGTCGCGCGCCGCCGCACTTCCAGCGACAAAGCACCTCCGGAAGCGTTTACTTCCCTCTTTCTCTCTCCTCCTTTCTTCCGCAAACTCCCACTCTCTCCTACATCTCTCTCTCTCCTCTCTCTCTCTCTCTTCTCTTTGTCTCTCTCTCTCTCTCCGGGCATTCGTTGTGGCTTTTGTCACCTTTTCTGATTTTTTTTATTTGATTGATTGGTGATTCCCCGCGCGTGTCATTAGATCCGTAAGTGTGGTGCATGTTTTCCTCGGGAGGATGCTAGTTGGTGAGATCTGGCGCTGACTTACCGTCGGCTATCGGGGTGTTCTCCAACCAGGTATCTCCCACTAGTGGGTACCGCCCCAGCTGGAACAAGCTGTAATCTCCCGACCGGTCTCCCGGCTTGTGTGGTCGTGTAGTGCACGTTAATGTAAAAGTGTCTAAGTTAAGGGTGAGGGTAGGACAAGGAAGAGGAAGGACAGATCCGGCGCGGTCCGTGGCCCGTTTGCTAGGGTACGGTTTCGGCATTCGCCTGGTATTGATCGAGAAATGACGGAAAACTCCCGATCAGAGCAGTCGGCTGTTAGAATTATCTTTTAGACTGCGACTGAACTCGCCTTTTTGAGCATGCGTTCTTCCTTTTGTCAAATTCCTATTTCAAAATTAAAATCAAATTTCAAATTCCTATTTTCAAATTGTTGAATGTAGGAGTAATTATTTTATTTTCACTAGCCCCTTCCTTAGCCTCACGAAGCTCCCAGTCGAATCTTTATCTTCATTTTCCCTTTCCTTCTATTTTCTTCTCCTTCATCCTTCTCGTCTCTTTCTACATGTCCCGCCTCTCCCTCTCTTACTCTTCACATTTCCCATGCTCTTCCGACTAGCTCTTTTTTATTTGAAAAAAAAAGTGTTATTCGTTCCCGGGTCTCTGCTAAATTTTCGTAAAGGTACGGCTATCTACATGCCAAGTTTTGGAAGTGTAAGCTCGTAACTCAGAAGTTTTCTCGCGCGCAGATTCATTCACATGAGATTGCTAGCACGCAAGCACATTGCCCTCACATTAATTCTTGAGTAGGTGCTTATGAATGAACTCGCACTTTCCCATATATATTCACATTTGCCACGAATACTAAAGTAGGAACTTTCCTTTTTTAATAAATACATCATGCTAATAACTTACGGTACTTAGTATTGTCGTATTATAGGTAATTAATTGTAAATTATTTGACCTTTAAAACATAGATTTAATGTAACCAAAAATTTATTTTATATCTTTTCTTGTCGTTTTGATCCTTTCTTGGGATCTTTTTCAAAAACTATTTCTTGGCCCAGAAGCATTGTAGGGTTTAAAATGTGTTAAAATTTCTACTTCATTGGAAATACGGTCAAGTTAAAATCACAAACGTGAAGAATCAATTAATTGAAACATGATGATTGCTCATGGACATCTGATATTATTTTTCAATCGTGGTCCAACATGTGTTTTTTTAAATATATCCCAAGCAACGGCAGTAATAGAGGATGAAATAAATCGTTGGTTATACTAAAATTGTTTTAAAAATTACGTCCAATAACAGGCCATTAATAATTAAATAACAGACGTTAACATATTTCATCGTAGCCAATTCATAACCCTGTGGATCTTGTACATTCACTGTATTCGTATTTTTTTATTTACCTTCTTGAATCTTTCCCATTCTTTATGTTAAACGATAGCGTGTCTTTTCTTTCCCTTCCCGTGCCAAATAATGGTAATCGAAAACCAGTTTCCAGAGAATGATTCTTTTTTCTGCACGTGACAGATCCGACCCGATATTGAAACGAAAATAGCAGAACCAATCGCACATCGGCAAATAGATTTCCGCGCAATATACGTACAAAAAAACCGTCGATGGTGTGCGTTTGGAGAATCAGATCACGTGCTTCCAGAAATCGAGGCCTACGACCGAGAGAACCCTACCCTCTTTCGTAGTACGAGTATATTACGACTCGTTTTCTACGACACGCATTTACGACCCATGAAGCAGCCACCACCCCCGAATTCAGGCCCGCCAAATTTAGTCATTTCAATTCCGAGAGTCACCTAGGTACGTCATACGTTTTTCACGCGCTGCGGAAATGAAGAAAAAACCTCCGAGTCAGAAATTGCGAGAGGCCACCCTTCGCCGTGTAGCGTAAATAACGCAGTGATGATAAAAATAAGCGAAACGAATGACAAAAATAACCTTGGCAGGGGGGCCGGCTGGCACGCGGTCGACAGAACGCGTTGCCGCACCGGGCTGCGACGCGCCGGGGCCATCGTCCCCATGAGTCTGCGCGACACGACGCGACACGATATGACGTGACGCGACACAACGCTACACGGCGCGACGCGACGCGACGCGAAGCGACGCGACACGATACAACGTGACGCGACACAACGCTACCCGGCGCGACGCGACGCGACGCGAAGCGACGCGACACGATACAACGTGGCGCGACACGACACGAAACGACACGACACGACGCGACGTGACGCGACACGACGCGACACGGCGCGACGCGACACGACACGACACGACGCGACACGACGCGACACGACACGACACGACACGACACGACGCGACACGATGACGGAAAACTCCCGATCAGAGCAGTCCGGCTGTTAGAATTATCTTTTAGACTGCCGACTGAACTCGCCTTTTTTGAGCATGCATTCTTTCTTTTAGTTCAAATTCCTATTTCAAATTGTTGAATGTAGGAGTAATTATTTTATTTTCACTAGCCCCTTCTTAGCTCACGAAGCTCCCAGTCGAATCTTTATCTTCATTTTCCTTTCCTTCTATTTTCTTCTCTTCATCCTTCTCGTCTCTTTCTAACATGTCCCGCCTCTCCTCTCTTACTCTTCACATTCCCATGCTCTTCACTAGCTCATTTTTTATTTTAAAAAAAAATGTTTATTCGTTCCCGGGTCTCTGCTAAATTTTCGTAAAGGTACGGCTATTCTACATGGCCAAGCTTTTGGAAGTGTAAACGTCGTAACTCAGAAGTTTCTCGCGCGCAGATTCATTCACAGAGATTGCTAGCACGCAAGCCATTGGCCCTCACATTAATTCTTGAGTAGGTGCTTATGAATGAACTCGCACTTTCCCATTATATTCACATTTGCCACGAATACTAAAGTAGGAACTTTCTTTTAAATAATACATCATGCTAAAAACTTACCGTACTTAGTATTTCGTATTATAGGTAATTAATTGTAATTATTTGACCTTAAAACATAGATTTAATGTAACCAAAAATTTATTTTATATCTTTTCTTGTCGTTTTGATCCTTTCTTGAATCTTTTTCAAAACTATTTCTTGCGGCCAGAAGCTTGTAGGGTTTAAAATGTGTTAAAATTTATACTTCATTGAAATAAGGTCAGTTAAATCACCAAACGTGAAGATCAATATTGAAAAAATGATTGCTCATGGACATCTGAATTATTTTTCAATCCTGTGCTCAACATATGTTTTTTAAATATATCCCAAGCAACGCAGAATAGAGGATGAAATAAATCGTTGGTTATACTAAAATTTTTAAAAATACGCAATACAGCCATTAATAATTAATAACAGACGTTAACAGATTCTTCCGTAGCCAATTATCATAACCCTGTGGATCTGTACACACTGTATTCCTATTTTTATTACCTTCTTGAATCTTTCCCTTCTTTATGTTAAACGATAGGCTGTCTTTTCTTTTCCTTCCCGTGCAAATTAATGGTAATCGAAAACCAGTTTCCGAGAATGATTTCTTTTTCTGCACGTGACAGATCCGACCCGATATTGAAACGAAAATAGCAGAACCAATCGCACATCGCAAAATAGATTCCGCGCAATTACGTAAAAAAAACCGTCGATGGTGTGCGTTTGGAGAATCAGATCACGTGCTCCAGAAATCGAGGCCTACGACGGAGAAACCCACCCTCTTTCGTAGTACGAGTATATTACGACTCGTTTTCTACGACCGCATTACGACCCATGAAGCAGCCACCACCCCCGAATTCAGGCCCGCCAAATTTAGTCATTTCAATTCAGAGAGTCACCCAGTACGTCTACGTTTTTCACGCGTGCGGAAATGAAGAAAAAAACCTCCGAGTCAGAAATTGCGAGAGGCACCCCCTTCGCCGTGTAGCGAAATAACGCAGTGATGATAAAAAAAGCGAAACGAATGACAAAAATAACACTTGCAGGGGGCGGCTGGCACGCGAGCGACGGACGCGTTGCCGCGCCGGGCTGCGACGCGCCGGGGCATCGTCCCATGAGCTGCGCGACA
>BOPP01000041.1:8896170-8938484 GCA_017312745.1 Gryllus bimaculatus
ATTTTCGTGAATGGTCTCCAGGGAAATGACGCTGCATTGGAGAAATTCAAAAAATTCATTTATGCAATGGAGTTTAATTAAAATGGACACACTATGAATACATTAAGTTTTTACCCAATTTCGCAGTGCGCAAGGCCTTTTAATAGTTTCGTTGCACGAGTAACCCGCTACCTTGAGCTTTCCGATGCCAACCGCTGATGGAAAGCGAGCGTGGGCCGCCGTGGCAACGGCGGCGGCGCGCTCGGCAAAGACTGCCGCTCCGTCCCGAAGTTGTCCGAAGCCGATTTCGGCGGTTGGCTTCCGTGTACTGGCCCCAACACGCAAGCGGCGTCCCGTCGGCAGCCCCGAATTACAGCCGTCTCCTTCAATCCCCACACGATTGTTCGCACGGTGCGTGCCCGCGTGCTGCATTACATCCCAGCGGACCATTGGAAATGCGCTGTCTACATCTGATCACTACTTTTTAAATTCCATGCTGCTGTAATGTTTTCACGCTGAAGCCGCTTTCGCTGCGTTCGCACTACTGTTTCTTCTCTGATCAGCTCATGAATAATTTATTTAGGTACCTTCTATCTCCCACTCAGTATACAGTTACCACACTGTTGTTAATTCACCCACACATCTTGTTTTGGCATTCGCAGCCCATATGCCTCACACTGCGCCCGCGGCTTCCGTCTATCTCTAGTCTATCTTCACCGCGACTAGCGGCGCGCGCGTCGTCACATTCTCTCTCTCGGCCTCGCGCTGACGACTTGACGCGCTCTGCCGCACACCATACACACTACACGGCGCCACGGCCTGCCCTCGTCTCTTCTCTTGCCAAGGAATAGCTTGACGTCTCACCGAAACGTCTCTTTCTTGCTTCTCTTAAGTATCACTACCACGACGCAGACCGTCTGCGTGTGCGTCGTCGCTGACCCCCGCCACCTGGGGTTGACCGTTTACAACAGTCCATAATACGCTAACCGTTAGCGCGTGCATCGCCCCGACAGTTCGAGTAGTGTCCCGGCGTCAATACTTTCAGCTCTCTCAGAACAACCATGCGCGAGCGTTATAAGGATTACACGTGTCATAAGAGAAAGTCCCGGGTTAGCTTCCTCTGATGAGAGAGTGAGAATATACAGAGTTTTTCGCTAATTATATGAGATTCTTGAGCATACTCTCACCTTCGTTCATGTGCACCCCCCCAGTCCTCTCTATTTTCTGCGTGTGAGCAATGTGTATAATGCACTCAGCCTCAGATAAAGAAGAACACATGTGATCTTCACGGATCTGCGTAGAGATGATGATCATTCTATGAGGTCTAACCACACTCAACTGGACATCTTTATCGTTAATATATTCCGCACTATCGATGGGCTGTGAGGACAATTGTTCGCGTCGAAATGTACAGCTCAAGCCAACATAAGTGAAATTATGACACAAGTAAGAAATCTAGACGAGTGTGTGCTTCTTAAAATGCTAGATTTGGTACTCAGAACACTAAACCCAACGGGATATAACAATGAAGGACATTATTGTTATTAATACTTACAGTGACCATTACAACATGGATATTAACACTGGTTATTAATTTTGTATTGAGTGCACGTATCCTGACTTACCCTCCCCCCCCCGTCCTTCCTGCGTACTCAATGAGCATCACTCTGACTCCCATACCATACCAATTCTTCATCATCCTCCTTTCACTGCTCTGACCCGCTGTCCAGCCATTCGAGCGAGACCACATATCTCCAACATACTCAGAGCGTACAAGTTCCAATCCATGGAGATATGACCTCATTATTCATTCTTATGTCTCTCGTCCTCACTCACACACATATCACGTCGACATGTCTCCTGCCTTTTAGCCCTGAGGTTCTAGCGCGTGATTGTTCTCACTAGATTATGGTGACCATTAACCATGGTATCTCAACCTTTGACTATCTAAGATTAATGCGTAATTGTCGTACAAATACGTAATCTTCAATGAGTGCACCTTACGTAGTGAGAGACTCTTTGCAGTTTTTAATTATCTGTCCAAGTTCTGTGTAGCCATCCACAGTTTCCTTATATGATTGGTCACAACAACATTTGTCTTTTAAGAGTATAAGGCACCAACATAACGAGTACCAGTGAGAGGCAAATCGTTTTAGTCCTTTCACCGTACTAAGTCTTATCCAGACACATTGACGAATTTCTTCTTGTTGACTTTTATCGCATGAGAGAATGTGTCTTTCATTATCGTAAGGAGAGAGCACAGAACATCGAGTGAGTGTTCTACAATACAACAATCATTACATTTTTTTTTATATATGTGAGCAAAGATAAATGACGTGGTGCGCTGATGGATTAGATTGTGAGCTCTAGCGGGCCACACCGCTAATCGCAATCGTAGCGACCACTTTTCATATGAATACTCTACTTGGTGATATATCAAATAAGGAATCTGTTGCCAAAAGTAACTGACCACTGCCGCAGTAAGAGTGTAACACGGTCGGTGTCAAAAGGAGCTCTAGCACCACAAGGAAACAGACACGAGTGTGGCATTAATAATTACACGTTCACGACAATATCACAAAGTCGATAACCACACTTGTACCATATTACATCCCTCACTCTAACGGCGTGACCTTGCATGTCTCAGCGCGACGTGTCATGTCTCCTCGGCCGCTACTGCAGGTGTTCTGCTACAGTCTCGTGATCGCGACCTTCGATGTCCTGGTTTCATGCGTGATTCCTTGCAGTTTGAAAATTACTCGTCCACAGAGAAAACACTCTATGCGCGTGAGTAAACCATGTGACTTCTTGAGATTTAGTATCGCTAGCCCGTGCATATTCTACGATATGCTGTAGTTATCTTTCCGGTATGTGTTGCTCCTGCAAGAAAATCCATCTATGCAACCCAATGAGTCTGCCCGTGCCGTTTCGACATCAGCACATCCTTGCGCTCGCCGGCACTACTAGCTATTCTGCTCGTGGTCGAGCGACCCTCAGAGATTTTTTCGTGTTTTGGTCCTAATTTCTCCTCGAGTGAGTGAAACCAAAATCGTATTCTATCTTCAAACCCCACACTGCGCTCGCCCTCCGGCACCATTTTCTTCGTTTTATAGGAATTCACGAGAACACGAGTACTCTAACCTCAGCAATACACGTCACTAACCACATCACCCATCCAACGCACAAAACCCGTGTGTGAGCTAATCGCCTTTCCCTGCGTTCTCGGTTCTCGCGCCGCCAGCGTGTGCGTCCATGCATATTATCGCCTTCTGGGTAGACTATCTGTAAACTCGGTACTTGTAGTCTTTGTTGATAATCTTGCAGAGCGCGTGTGCGCCTACTTATAAAATTCTCCCAGTGCGCGCTAATCGTACCCTTTTGCACCTCTTGATGCTGAGCGAACCTAGAGGCCGTCGAGCGCTCTTACATAGTAGGTGATTTGAACAATTGTCTCGAAACAGCGCTAGTTTCGAAAGTATTCAGCGCGAGCGCGTGCGTATCCAATGCCATATAGAAATGGTAGCGCAATTCAGATAAACAAGACAGAATCGACACGACAAATCACCTTTACTTGTTTCGACTCTGATGCCCGGATACAAGGAGAATTGTGTGTTCTGAGGATACTGCCTCGCCATTTCTTGATGTGTCTTCTATACTGATCGCCAATAGTCGATAGAGGCGCTGAGCTCGGAAGGACTTTTGACGTTATCATGGCCTCCGCGTATTTAGTGGCTGCCGAACGGAGGGGTAGTGCACCTTCTGCGTGATATGTCGATATTCGAGAGCCCTAGCATAACGTGCGCGCGTGTGTATATTATCGAGTATATTCATGAATGCTTGGAAGCTTGAAGTCTATATATGAATTTATAGCAGATATCGATCTCTGATCAACCCCTGTG
Source organism: Gryllus bimaculatus (assembly GCA_017312745.1). Lineage (NCBI taxonomy): Eukaryota > Metazoa > Arthropoda > Insecta > Orthoptera > Gryllidae > Gryllus > Gryllus bimaculatus. The sequence goes on from BOPP01000041.1 coordinate 8,900,049, forward strand.
GGTATTCATTCTATATAGATGAGATCTTAACTCTAAAAATGCATCTTCTATCTGGTGTTCGTGTCGTGTTGTGCGTATGATAATCCCCTTTCACACCCTACTTCTCATATTCCTAAGCCTTCGAGCATGTTCTAATTACGCGACATACAGGGTGCTGCAGACATACATGCATTTCTATCGGTTTACACTGAGTTAACGTAAAGTAAGTCGATTACTTACATAGTATACAAAAGCAAACGTATCCAGTACCATCGCCACAATTACCTACACGTTGACTCCTGCTCTGATATTCATCCTGACTAGAAGAACTCTGGCTACAGCCTCTATTCCACGATATCTTACTGTCTGTGGACGAGTGCAATGTACCGCGCTCCGGTTACTAACAATAATATATGAAAGAGACGTTGTTTCCTTATAATATCATATCGATATTAATAATAATATCAATATCCACGAGAATGTACTCAACAAAAAGCAGCTACCACTATTCATTTAATAAACAGTTGGCGTAGAGCGAGAGTGGACCTAGCTCTCATTTCAGGTGCAGAGCCTGTGTTCGACATAGAACAAACATCATTTATTAATTTCTGGCTATGATAGGGCTTCCGTGTAGCTTCTGAGAATGTTTACAACATACGTGGCTCTACTCTATCTCTATCCCCGAGTCTCTTCATTCTGATGACTTATAAACAGAACATGTTTCTAAGTCTCTTATTATTATACGCTGCCTACGTCTGTTTTCGAGGCCTATCTTCAGTATCGACTCTAACATATAACCCTTTCTATAAATAGTTCAGTAACTACTGAATCTACCTCAGTAAAAAGCTGTTCTACTACGTGAGATCGTACTAATATAATATGAAATTATCTGCATACTTCACGCTCAACCGTCTATAGCTACCTATGGCTTTGTAGGTGTAAATCGTTTATTCGATGTGATCTTCAAATTCTTCAATCCCTTATCTTAGACATCCACCCTTCCCTCTGATTCACGGCGTACGCAGGTATACTTATCCGTTACGATATATTATTACATCTCTCCGAGATGTACAGTAAAAACTAGTGAATTGAGGTACGCGCGTTTGGATCAAGGGACCATCGTCAGTTATCAACTACTGTATCGCGTCATCTGAGATAAGAAACGTTTCTCCGCTTGAGATAGGGCCGCAACTCACATTATATCACGACAACTGGTATTTATCACTATTCTAGGTTTATTCAGGATAACACGAGGAGTCGTTGTCCCACCATGTTCTCTATCATACACTCTACAACTAACCGTCTATTGCTGATACTGAGTTCTAAGGCGGTTGACGATGAGCTGATCAGTGCTGCCAATATCCGCCGCGCGCGGATAATCATCACAGACAATACAATCAGCTGCCTTCAACACAGTGCGGACTTTCCCTTTAGATCCTACGTGCACTGTCCTTTAACTCTACGAGCTCTCTATGCTAGATCCTGGCTGGTTCTGGTGCATCTATCGTCTCAACCTCTCGTGTCTGAGACCAGGGCGATATTCGGTCATGCCTGTGCGTTGCTAGAAGTTTTCTAAGGCTACTGTTCTAATGTGCGAACCTGTGTTACAATGATAGCACCACGTAGTCTCGAGTGATCTCCTTTTTTGACGTCTCTTCTTCTTTATACATTATTTTTACTACTTGTGGCCACAATATCATTTTTTCATATTCTTTTGGTGAGTGTCAAGGCGCTGGGGCCACCGTCCACCACCAAATCAAATAACAACCTCACCAAATAACATTTTGAAAAATCTATTCAAACTTCGCCAAATAGTATCTCAATCAGTCACAAGTCCGTGTGCTGCAAGCTGTTGCTTTTGACTACGTAGTGTACAGGTGGAAACTGTGCGCGTGGTAAAGCGTTCCCTGACCCAAATACATTTTCTTGATCATTGTCACTCAGGAGGAGCTAAAATGGTTTTATTTACAAATAACCATGAAATTCAACCATCTCTGCTGGTGCCTCTACACGTGCTAAACATCCCTTCCCTCTTTGGAAGCAACGGTGTGAGTTTGATCTTGTATCTCTCATTACGCCATAGAACATATACTAAATAAACAAATCTCTACCTCCGTATTCCTCCCTACCTCGTATCTGCTATGTATGGCTAAGCGCAGAGTAAGATTTATATTCTAACGAGAAGACAGAAACATTACCCAATATTTATATCGCATATGAAATAGCCAGACATACGGAGTAAAGTGACACACGAGATAGACTCATCTGAGATATTGAGATAAAACATGAGTGCACTATCTGCCTCTACATGATCTAAGAAATATGAGTTAGTTTGAGTAATATTAGAGTCGGCACGATAGTGTTCCAGACACATATGAGATCAGTATGAGCGGTACTATTGAACGAGTTCATGCGGAAAATCATACAGATATTAGAAAATTTCTAAAATTTGTATTGTGAGGGTATGAATCTTACCTTCAGCAGGCCGCTCCAAAGATAGAAATGAGCCGGCAGATGTGGAGAATATGCTTAAGATATGGCATCCACAGAGTAAGTGCCAATGGACCAATCGGTGATAGAAAGGCAACCTAGTGGATCGACGCGGGGAAGAGGTGAGATATGCATTAGCGTGCAAGACCCAGAACGATTATGATAGATAAGACCAGAATGGAGTGGACCGATTCAAAGTCGCACGGAGGCAGCATAGAAGTGGAGGGGGAGCGCACCTGATCAGCTCATCGCGACCCGGGTTAGTACCGAGTAGAGGACAGGGAAGTTATTTAAAACCAATAGAGTCCCGTTGGTTGAAATGGGTTGGCGCCCAATCCGCGAACGCACTATATGACGTATAGCGAAAACGTCTCGTTCCCTATCAACACCATTCAGCCAGTGACCTACGACCCCAAACCGTTGGCAGTAGACGGTCTTAACAAGTTCGCATTAGAATAAGAAAGTTCCTACAGTCAAGTATAGAAGTGGCGAGGTATGTTGGTATATATAAATGTTGCGGTTAGTAGATACAGGATGCCACGACAAACAGTAGTGTACGGAAGAGTTTGCTATGGAAGAATTAATCACGAAGGGAAAAAACAAGTGATGTGGTTTGCGTGTGGCATCCAGGCAATACGTGATTAGGTGATTGCACACCAGAAGATGCAAGTCCGATGCCCTCTACCAGCGAAACCTAATTAATGTTTTAGGTCGCCCACGATTCGAGTGTCAGTCAAAGAGAGCATGCAAGTGGTTAGCCCTTGGTCAGTGGAAGGAAAATTTTATTGATATCCACAATGTATTAGTAGGAACAGACTTTCTACTGAGACCCAACGAGCGTTATCCCGATCCTTGCCAACCGCAAGGGAGAGTTTAGGGCCCCAAGGGCGATTAGAGATACTCCCGAGACCGAAGAGAAGAAAGAGTCTACATAAGATGCGTTGATAGATACATCAAGCACTACTTTGTCAGAGAGTGCGACCAGAATATTGACGACGACTTACTACTGCTACTTCAGATAATATTTGACAAGCGAGTGGTAACTTTTTCGGGTTCTGGAGTCCAAGATAGGTGGCGGTATTAATTTTTCTCAAGCGCCACTAATCCAAGCCCATTAAACGATGAGACTTTTCTAGAGCATATATCTATTAATATGCAATAGCAAATAAGCGGTGAGCGAGTTTTCTTCAAAAAGAACCATGATGCCAATAATAGACTTCCAGTTCCGCATGGTACAGAGTCTCTAAACATATGTATAATTATAACCCTTTCAGAGCATCCTGATGCATGCTACTTCTCGCGGCGCGTATCCATTTCATACATATAACCTGTGACAAACCAAAAAATATTTCGAATCACTGCATGTGACAAAAGTGTGCGTTCTCGTCTTCATCGGCCAATCAGTGAGATCCATAAGATATGTACAGCAATCATTAAGAAATGCACACGATCCTACTTTCTTTTAACAACGTTCACCAATACGACATCGTGGACAGGATTATGTTCACATCGAGCGGACTATATTCTCACCGCGATCGGCCAACTTTATTTGAATGCTAGTTGACAAATCACTCACACATTAAATATATGCGAGCTGCACCTGTCCCAAATATTCTTCCAGTGATGAACATTGATTTATATTCCTAGACAGAGAAATATACTGATATAGAACAAGATCAATTCTATATCATTCGTGCAAGTGGAGCAAGCTAACAAGCTTCTATTGTGCAATATCCTGCAAGCCTATGACTAAAGTGAGCGCTACTCAGCGAATAGTATTCTCTATCTACATAAATTTGAGCCATAACACACGAGGTGTTGTCTTTTCTATTTTGAAAGTGTAGTTTTTGTGCACCAGCTATTTCTGTACTAGACTGATTCACGTGCTCGTGCTATCGAGATGACATAAAACTTGTAGAGTTTGTTGAAGCCCAATTTTCATTAGTATCGAGCATTCGCAATTCTGCGCATCTCCAGACATGTTAAGTGATACAGGAAAATTGCCAAACCGAGTTATACCCTAACGTTGACCGTTCCACGATTCATATTGTTAGCTCTGTGACTCGATAGACATAAAGCAGTTATCGTACAAGAGGCGTCACATTTATCCTTTCGACAGAACGAAATATTTCGTGCCATCTTTTATTGCAAGAAAATTACAATAATTCCTAGAGAGATATGTGAATATATTTTTCACGCGAGGGGTGGACATAGAAATCTCTAAAAGCTCAATTATCTATCTTATTTTATCTTATATGATAAGCATCAGTTATCGTAGCGGTAGGTATAGTTAATTTCAATGAACTGTAAAGTGTGGTGACATTTGCTTCTATGCTGCTAACAGCGCGAGACAAACGTAGTCCGACAAAGACAAGAGTCTCAATACACACAATTCGCCAACACTGAGACAGCACGTGTGTAAACACGAGTACGTCGAATCCATCTCATTTTGTGGTACTACTCAGATTTGATTTTATGCGCTAGGTTCTGCCGGCGTACACTTGGAAGGAGAGATTAGTATGCTGCTAACATTTCAATCTATTTACTACATAACACTTCATATTTGATATTTTGCAGCGAGTCTATAACAATATCAGAGAGAACTCCATTACTTCAAAAACGCACTGAAGCATTATTGTAAAAAAATAAATAAAAAGATGTAAATAGTTCTACAAATCAGCTCATTTCTATAAATTACTACAATCGCGAACATTCAATGGCAAACATCTGCTTGCCCATATGAGATAACGAGCGACTATGCACACCAAAATTCTACGCTCTGAGAAGGGCTATAATCGCTAAACCTGTACTGACAAGAGTTATAGAGTCTGTTTGAATGAGTTGCGTCTAGCCAGATTAAAAACAACAATCTGTACGAACGTGACGAGTTTGGTAGACAGACTCTTACTCAGAGTTTATAATCAAAAACTAGGTGAACCACGATGCGGTTGCACATATCCGTCCAGCTCAACAGATATATCGACTCACTATATCTTACTGTATCGGCAACAGCGACACATATCTAAATGAATGACAGAAATGTGAGTATCTTATTTTGAATATATGATTACGAAGTGGGCTATATCAAGTTATTAATATGATATCATATTTAAATAAAGCTTAGTATATGTATCTGTCTACGTAACTGAATAGATTTATTATCGTAGTATCTTTTCATCTTGCAGAGCGTGAATGCAGTTTGCAGTGGGTTGTAATGAGATTTATACGATATCGTTTTAGTTCATAAGAAAGAGTTTCTACTCTATGTCTAAGGATAGAGGAGACTGAAAACATATGACACGCGAATTAGTGATATAGAGTGAGATTCAGATTCCAACACAATCTTGCGTATTTCTGGATTCTTGTTCTGTACAATTATAGAAATCTATACAACATTAATGAGACCATTGTGAAATAGGTCTTACTTCGAACCTGTTGAAATCTCACGAGTGGAATATATATCTGAGATGACGTAGGAATCTGTGAAAACTTTATATTAGGGATAGCCACTCATATAATGTATATGTGCAACAAACTGATTCTCTGATATATTGAGAAAGGGGGAAGGGGGTGATGAAACGAAGAAGTTCTACATAATAATTAGCAAAACTGATATTAATTATAAGAAGAGAAACGCTGGTTCGATCAGCGTAGTGACGACCCGCCCGCCGCTGCCACCAACGGTCAAACCGGGGGCAAGGTGCGCGACGCGAGTGACGGGTCTGGTCAGTAGCGACAAGGAGCCACGAGCGCCGGTGTAGTAGTGAAACGGAGGGCACGAGCGCCGGTTGTAGTAACGAACTGGACGCCACGAGCGCCGGCGTAGTAATATTGCGAGAGGGGCCGCTAGTGCCGGGTTGAAGTAATATAGACGGAAAGCCGCGGGCGCAGTGCGGATGGCTGCGATGCCCCAAACGAAATGTGTAGGTGCAAATTAACAACAGTGGTGAACTGATTATAGCTACTGAGTGGGAGGAATTAGGCTACCAAAATAAATTATCAGGATGCATCAGAAGAAAACAGTGAGTGGCGAACCAGGAGCGAATTCGTTGAAAAACAGTTAACAGTGGAATTAAGTGATCGATAGACCACGCAATTCCATGTCGCTTGATTGTAATTGCAGCAGCCGGCCGCACCGGTGCGAACAATCGTGTGGGATTGAGAACGGCTGTAATTCGGCGGCTTGCGACGGACGCCGCTGCGTGTTGGGGCCAGTACACGGAACCAACCGCCGAAATCGCTTCGGACAACTTCGGGACGGAGCGGAGTTTGCCGAGCGCGCCGCCCGCCGTTTGCCACGGCGGCACGCTCGCTTCCAGTCAGCCGGTGGACCATCGGAAGCTTCCAAGGTAGCGTTACTCGTGCACGAACTATTAAAAGGCCTTGCGCACTGCGAATTGTAAAAACTTAATTGTATAAGTGTGTCATTTAATTAAACCTCAATTGCATAAATGAATTGTTTTGCAATATTCTTCCAAATGCAGCGTCAATTTCCCCTGAGACCCATTCACGAAAATGTACCGTCCTTTGATATTGATTTTATTTTCGTGAGTACCGGTTTCCCAGGTACGTCACAATATATACACACTCTCACTGGAATTCTATGACGTACCAAAATGGTAGAGATCGATAACCCTAGAATTTCGAGGAGAGTGTATTTCTTATTCTCGAATGACTAATGCCAGGTCATACGTTCCTCAGTAGTGTATATATTTAGCGGTAGGTGCAAATGTTCGTATTCCACCCAAATGTTTATCCCGGCCGACCTACAAGCTCGCTTGCAGGATTCCCCTCCAAGATAACTGCTGCAACCTTGCCAGAGACAAGCTCAAAGCTTCCGACATGCGTGTGATAGGGAAGTGAAATAAGTTGTGTGAAGGTAAGAGCAGGACCGAAGACAAGGGGAAAATGATGAGGAAGTAAAGATTTACGATTGTTCGCGACCCGTTTGTTTAAGGTCACCTCGGCATTCGCCTAGTTTTTGATTAGAGAAACTACCAAAAAAATCTGCCCAGCTCGGAATTACAATCCAAGGACCTTCCCGTCAAATTTTACAACAGAATCAACGATGATGTCACAAAGCACTTTTCAAGCATTTCCATGAAGTAAAGATAACATCTCTACCGCAATTTTTTATATCAAATTTCTTTTTCAGTAGTAACAAACTATTAAAAATATTTGGCATTATTTAAATTCAATAGTTCTCTATTAAAGACATTAGAAAAATGTCGCTGTTTTTTATACTCGTTATGATTCCACGGCCAGGTTCGTAAAGTACTTTTTTTGTAAGCGTCGTCGAGGAGTATAGTAGAACTCTCAAGACAAAGAAGATGCACGATCTGCCCCGACCGACACCAGAGACTCACTTTGAGGTGAAACCCCACCACGTGTCTCTTTTCACGCGCATCTAGGTTCTCACTGCACCGCTGCCAGTGATGCAATGCATTCCGTCGCGTCTGTATACCCTCTCAGAGCTTTGCCAGCAGAGACAGTGTGAACCGTTATACTTGCCACAATAACTGCCTAATCAGGTCTCTGTCACGACCCTGTGAAACCGGACACAGCTGACTGAACAAGCGTTGGCAGTGACAAACTATTCTACTGCTGAGCTGAGTCGTCAGACGTCGAACCCTTCGTCTCTTAAAATACATAGTAGAAATTACAAATAACAGCCGAATTTTCGAAAAAAAGATTTTTTTCTTGTTGTAAATTAATTTCAGATGTGCACAGCAGCGTCAAACTCCGACACCAAAATTCCTTAAATAGACAACGCTATAAACGGCACGTGCAAGGCTGAAGCGAAACCCATTTCAAGAGGCTGTGACTATTTAAATTTTCAGCAAACTTCAACGTTCGAAACCACGAAAATTCAGCAACATTATTTCTGAGTTCCATCACAGTTCTCTACGTTTTGAACGGGTTGACGAAGGCATTTTTGCTTGTAATGAATTTGGATCTCATTCCGGAAATTCCTTTAACATGGAAAAATCAGCAAATGTGGCCTTGTTGCATCAGTTCCTCTTTTTAAAATTTTGCAATCCATAAAATTAACCAAATTGTCGCGACAAAACGCTTTTTGGGGGAGACGGATAATTTTGGAGAGAATTAATACAAAACAAGGTAAACATATCCTTAAACGTCTTTTTTGTGTGTATCTGGTTTTCTGCGCGGGCGCATAGTTCCACCCCGCGAATGAAATGGGCTAGAGTTTTTAGGAGCTCCAAGATTGTCATCACCGAGGACGCGCGCGGAGGGAGTTTTTAATACTGCCTTGGTTCACCGCGAAAGTGGGTCGACGCCTAGACCGAACTGAATGAGGAGAGAATTTAAGAGAACGAATGCCATTTTCTATTTCATTAAAAAGTCCATGTCCTCTCAGTATTTTTCCGAGTAAGACTTTATTCCTTGACATCATGTAGATTGCGCAAATTTAAACATATTTACTAACAACACTAGCCAAAGAAATGTTTAATCAGAATGTCATTTAGATTGTTTAGGAGGAAGCAGAAGTGTTAGTTACTTGTACAACAGAATGTCTAGCGCTAAATATACCCCATTTTAAACCCAAATTAATTTCGTGTGGTAGATATCAGTATCGAACACAATTCTGAGGGTTTCTAGAAGCCTCCATTCACATCCATCGAAAGGGAAGCTCTATATTCCCATCCCCCTTCCGCTGAAGTTTGTAGTAGAAGTCCCGCCCCCACCAGTGATTTGTGTGGTAACGTCACACCGCCAGTGTGCTATTCATTATGGTACTGATTTTCAAGCATCGACCCGAAGGCTCTTGATGAAGGAGGGCAAACCCAGGTTCTTGCCATCTCATCAAAAAAACTATTGTGGTAACTGCTCTCCCTTGCCCACTCCCTGTCCATACACTACTGGTAAACTTACTAAACACTAACTATTCTCTTTTTTCAAAAATTGAACTTTTTTAAAATCTATGTTTGATATTCCCCTTCTTCTCGGTGCAGTGGAAAAGAAACAGGAGCAAGAGGAAGATTAATTCTTGGTCCCCGGAAGTTTTCTTGTGCCGCGTTGCGTGATTTGGTGGGTCTCGTCTCAAGGCAGGGACCAATCGCCGTTTTAGCATGAAATATTTCTCCGGCTCTTCACGCTTCGGGCATACAACTTCTCAGCCAGCAAGCACAAATCATTTCCTTGCCAGCCTAATGGAATTGCCCGAGATTGCTATGGTTCGTCGCAGGAAGCTGTGCAAGAAACGACTTCTTACTTGATTATAAATTTATCTTTCCAGGCAAAAAAAAGTGTTAAGTCAAAAATCTTCCGCGGCCAATAAGAAACATGTAAAAAGGAAAAGAACTTTCTGCTGTTCACAGAATGGCATGCCGTATTCAATAATTGTCTCAATCGCAATTGTCTTCAAGAAGATTATTGTACTATTATTTCAGTTCCGCGATCAACGTACCGTTAGGTACATGAGCCATCGCTTGTTATCCACCGTGTAAAGATTGAAATGATTATGTTTACATTTCAACCCAAATATAAAGCGAGAAGGAAACTCACCTTCTCTGCAGAAAATCGCATCCAAACCTTTGCAGCCCTTACTTGAAAGAAACAGAATTATAATACTCGGTAATTGCTATTTCATTCCATTGATACGCACAAATAGACAAACATTCTTGAAATGATTAAAGAGAGCATTTGTTTTCTTCGAGAAACTTAAGTGTATCAACCATTTTTGTTGTACGACTCGAAAGTATATCATGCGTTACTAGTTTCATAAAATGTGGCATCAACTATTTAAAAATTGCATATCTTGCTGTTTAAAGCTTGCACTGCAAAATAAATTTTATAAGCAATGAACAATTATGAAGAATAACAAATGATTTGAACAGCACTTTGTACAAGCAAGCATCGATGAGTAATTTGGCAAAAACTACGGAATGGCTAGCAATTTTATTACATATTTAAATTTTGTTCCTTTATTACTTACCCGTATATTGTATGATTTAATTATTGAGTTTAATAAAAACATTCTTTTTTTACCCATTTGAACGTAATCCTATGGAAATATCGCTTCTTATTATTGGAGACCTCTAAAGTCAACAATCAAGTGGTTCGGTTAAATGAAGATTGTTAGTACAGAAGAATAAATCAATTTCCAATATTTCATTCGCCACAAATGCCGTATAATAATATCGCGTAACAATTAATTACCATCCCTGCCTTTACCCCACAGGCCAATAAAACTCCCTTAAACAGATTGTGTCGCGAATCGCCCCGTTCGCTCGGGGAGCAGCACGTTTTCGGCGGAAAGGAGCCCCAGGCGAAAGACTCCCCAAGCTACACCCCCACCCCCACCCCACCCCGGCGCCAGGGAGGGGGGCGGTTGCGCCCGCGTTGCGCTGAATATTGCCAGAGGAACCGCACGCAATCTTTCCCCACGTCCCTTCACCAGGCAGTGTAAAACGAGGTGAAGCAAGAGTCGGAGAGACTCACGTACTGGTCGATAGATCAAATGTTCTCTTTCGGTTCTTCTCCCTTATGCGTAGCGAACCGTGAAGGAGGTCGGTTCACTCCCGCGAAGAAGTGTGTGAACGCATCGATCCGCCAAGCGAATGATGCCTTTTATTAACCTCAGGACTTTGGAAAGGCGAGTTGTCGCTGCGCTACGCGAACTAATTTCATAGCAAGGCTTTCGGTCTCTGGACTAACACAAAAACATTCTTGAGACTATCCATCGCATTTAATTTTTCAAAAGGCCAAAATGTTGCAAAAAATACATTTTTTGTAGGCCCAAATACATTTTTATTCATTATAAAACGCGCCCTTCTTCCATTTGAACAACGAAACAAAATGCGCGTTGTCCCGGCCAATCGTTCATCCTTTCGTGTCACGATTTCGTGACGTCGGAGGCAATTCCTTTACGAGATATGGCCCTATTCTTTCGAATTGTGTGGGTTTATTACAAATCGGATATCATTACGAAAAAACGAGAGAAAGAAATCTTAGGAAGTTTTAATAATTGATATAATATTTTTGAAAAATTTCTACGTATTTAAAACATTGAAGAAATATAGGGCAAAAGCTTTTTCCTAAGAAATGCAATGCATTCCGATTGTAAAAAGTGTAATGATTCAGCATGTCACGACCAGTTGTTGGAAACCGGTAGAAACCACGACGACTAATTTTATCACTTCGCATTTCAATTCACAAAATTCAATTCCACACACACATACACACAAAATCCGAATATGACTACTCTGCTTCTAAATAGGGTGATTTTGGGTGCAAGCTCTATCAAAAACTATTTTAAACCCCACGCTGATTACACTGAACATGGGTAATTAATATGGTGAGTGCTGGTTATGCTGAAACCAAACCATGAGTTCTCTCCGGAATAATCGAGCTTGCAGAAGTGGGCGTTAACCTTTTTCTGGGGAATATGTTGACAAGTAGTTCACACATTGTTGCAAATACAGTTGCGGATTATAGCAGCTTTACAGATGAGATGATTTACATTTCAAACTCACTCAGTGCGTTGCGAGTGATCACTTTGATAATAAAAACATGTCACGTTCACCAAATTCGAATGATGATATTTCGTAACCGCTTTCAGCTTCAAAATCAGTTGCACTGAAAGGGCAAGAATTATCACCCACAATATTCATATACATAGTGTCTGTTGTAAAATGTTTCAAAAGAAGTAGAAAGTAATAACTGGCCGCAGAGCATTAAACATCTTTAAACGCGAAACTGTTTATACCATTGAAAATGAAGCATAGGTTGGTTTTGTCGCGCGAGATTAAACGATATGATTTACACATTACGCACCGGTGCGACGCCGTGGTCGTCCATTATAAATGACCCTGCGGCGCCCAGTTGCGTGGAATTTATGGAGAAATGTGGGCAGCGGAGTAGTGGGGGAGGGGCGCCCGCGTGCCTCGGTCAGTGGACCCTCCCGGTTCATCTCGCACCCCTCCCTTCATACTCGCACCGAGCAACCTGCAGCTGTGCATAAAAGCCAGAATAGGCACGGTCTTGGCTCCCCAACCGTACAATGAGGGTTCACTCGTCATCGAGCTTGAAGACCCCTGCTCAATGCTGAAGCCAACTCTAAAACTAGTGTTCTGCCACACACCAAAGCAGAATGGACATCTCTATCTTCCTCGTCCACTCATTCGTCCCACGCCCTCACAATCATCGCCGCCAATATTATCGCACCCGGTGCGGTGCGGGGTGGTGCGGACCAGGGTGGGGCGGGGCGGTGTCGGGGACAGTGGCGCCGCGAAGGCGGAGTTGGCGACCGCTGCCTCCTGCGGCCGCCGAACAAACACGTCGACGACCGACGACCGCTTGGCGGAGCTCTCTGGGGTCAGGCGGCTGTTTGTAAGCCTGTGGTCCTTCCATCAAACTACGGAGAGAGGATTCACGAGATTTCTGTGAAGTTTTTCTTCTTTTTTTTTCTCTTCTGCTCCGCGATAGGCTTGATGGAATTGCTCCAGCATGAAGTAGCCAGGAAACGTTTATGAAGAAGTCATGTATTTAAGTTTGCTGTTGCTATATGTACAGTGGTGAAAAGAAAAAAAGCAACTATTTATTTTCCTAAATTGTATTGTCAAGTATTAAAAGAAACGTGCTTGCAGTAATGTGCCATCTTACGCATAGATTTTTCACGAAACGTTCCTTTGCTAAGACATCGTACATAATCACCGCAATGTATAGGAAACTTACTATTCAATGCTTACTTTTCATTGGGCCTTCTGACGATTGATCTACCAGAATTAGTTGATCATAAAACTTCAAAGACTTCTCTGTTGCTTGTTTTTTAACTTTGCACATTACGTACACTTTGTTGTATTTTATTTATGTGCATGTACATTTTTGTTGTTGAGTAAAGAAGTATTTTAAATAATTCAATTTTCTTTATTTATGGGATGTAATAACGGCATCAATGCGTTATTCGCAAGTGTGGTATTTTTACTCATGGCATATCTTTGTATATTTAGTATATTTTGAATATTTTTGTATATTGCTTAATTAGTAGGTATATTATTGTATAAAGGTAAACAGAAAGTGTGTATAGATTGAAAAATAAGCTCAAGTAAGTATACTTGAGCCCTAATGTAAATGGAAGATACTGGTAAGTCCTTATGTAATGTATGTATCGGAATAATAACTCCCGAAAGGCCAAAGGGCCGAACGGGGAAGAAATAAAAAAAATTTGAAAGAAAGCGCGAATATTAAAAACGCTGATGATATATGTCTAGAACAAAATAATAACAAATGAGCTTTACGTTACTGACAACACCCTTAGACCGCCGTAATATTTCTATTACAACCACTTAATTGCGCAGCGAGAAAAAACTCATACTAGTGATAAGTTCCACATGTTTATTAAATTGTAAATTACATCCAATAATTTAAATTCACGTTACAATTCGAAATGGTAACCATAGTACGAAATATAAAACGTTCGTAATATTTCCCTTGTGATCCATAATTTAATTTCGACCTGTTATGGCCCAGCGACCTAAAAAGTGTGACCCGCTCTGCATTTCTCTCTCACCCCTCATTACGAATGCCGTCACGTGAAGCGACATTTGGCGGTTTCACCACGGCAACGCGATGATAATTAGTCGCAACGCAATCAGGCCGGCAGATGGCGCGATTTTTAATGCACCTCCGCGCTAGGCGACATCGTTAAATACCGAGTCCGTGTTTCGCTAAACGCAATAAAAAAAAACTCTGTCGGCGTATTTTACTCCTGAAGTTCGCAGCGCTCGCTTCAAAGCTTCAAAAGCGCACAAAATGGGCGTTTATCTATAGATTCTAACGGGCGGACTGCCCAATGTTTTGTAGTCTGGGTTATTTCGGTTGAGTGAGGTAGCGGACTGTACGCGTGGAAAGAAACAAGGGACAAGCGACACTGTGTTTGGCCCAACGTCAGAAACACAGAGAAAATTCACGATTTCTATCCTCTCCCCCCTCCCCTCGGTCCGCTTTCTTTTGTCTCTTCCGACAAAGTCTTACTCGTACAAAAAAATCTTCCAGAAACGCGCGCAAAAAGCATTTCGCACAACTGACCCATTTACACGCAGGACAGTTTTTTCTCTTTCTCCGTTCCCGACGACCTGCCACCATTGCTCTTTTTTTATGTATCCATAAGCACGGCAGTCAATGCCAGCTTTATTTACAACTCTTTTCGGGAACACGCGAGTGGTCCCGGGCGGTACAACCGCTGCGGATTCTCCAGAGGACCGCCGGCGAGGCTGATTTGCGTCAGAGCCATTCAATAAATCAAAGAAGCGGGCGATATTAGTGCGGGTGAGGCCTCGTAAACAGCGCGGAGCGGAGCGACGTGGCGCGGCGCGGGCGGCCGCGGTGCAGTGGCAGCAACAGGTTCCCCATTGTTCCGTGCATTAGCGCCCTCAGCATTCGGACCTGCCCGTCGCTGCCGTGGTGAAGGCCTCGCCGGTCCCGGCCCGCCGTGTTAGTATTAGCAGGGCCACGCCCCATTGCGCGAACAATGGATTGTTGCGGTCGTGTTACAGGAACATCGGGTACGAATATTGTTCGCGCGGCATTGTGCGATAGTGTGCCCCGCCACATGTTTGTGTTAGCTGGGTGGAGGCTAGATTGTATTGTTTGTAGTTATCTGAATTTCATAAAGCGTACGCGGTATCTCTGGATGTGAAACATGTTCTATTATTCCTCGTATTTTAATACATTACAGTAGAATACCTTCAAATCCACCTGTATCATTCTCTCACTCACTGTCCTTCTCCTCCTCTCTCACTCACTAACTCAAACATACACACGTACACTCACATACTCTTCTTCTCTAGAAACGTTAAATAAAATATCCTCCTGCGGGTTGCGTACTGTTCGCGAAAGTCGCAATGGATCTTGGAAATATGGAGAGCTGACGTTCGCAGCTTCGATTTTTATCTCTAATTAGTGGAGTGAGTGAACGGAAAAATATTATTTAAAAAAAATTAAATTTATATAAATTTAATATTTTTAAAGTCTTAACTCGTACACAGTGAAGGAAAAGGCTTTTGTGAGGAAACAACTTCATTACTATATTAATGTAATTAAACTACAGGAGCTACTTTCTCGCATTATTGGAAATAGTTACGCAATTAATTTGTTGTTTTTAGTGTGGAAGAAAATGTAATATCTGCCATGCTAAAAACTCGGTTATAACTTCAAAAGTCCAATTCATCCACTTCATACAAAGCGTCTGTGGGTATGTATCTGCGTATTTCGACAGCAAGGAACTGCAGTCATTTAATAACTTTTTAGAAATGACACAAACATGATTTTTTTACATTATTTGCAGCACATTATATAGAAAAGAAAGAATAATATATCACATAAGTTTGCCTTGATTACGTCGAAATTGGCTAACAATACTGAAAACTAAAATTTCGAAGCTTTTTAAATAAAAAAGTATTTGTTAGCTCTACGTTTAATATATTCCCTTCTTTATATCGATTTCCTTTCGAAAGAATTATATCAATAGCATTCGATCATCACAACCGGCAACAATGAGTTGCATTTCAACATAATTTGATTATGTAGAATACATTTCATTAAGAAAAAAATCGTAATATATTTAACGTAGAACTGACTTCATAATTATAGTTGTAGGAAGACGCAGAAAACAAATTCGAACTTTTGCCATATTAAAAAAAAACGTCTGGGATTTTAACGAAAATGGGATTTGCACCATTCTCTCTTGTGTCCGGTACCCCATCTTACTTCAAAATTTCATTTTAAAAAACTGTTTTCTTGGTTTGTTTATTCATTTTAAAAATGTCCCACGGATTTTAGTTAAAGTAGCCTCCAAAATTGAAACATCGGTTTCACATTCAAGGTGCCAGGACATCAGTAAGATCGATTGGGGAATATCAATTTTGGTGAAAATTCTGCTTACGGTTTAGCTGCCAGCACAGTCAGATGGGGAGACAGTGAGCATTTTTATAATTTTATAATTAATTGTATTAAAATTATTTTTTTTTGTGTACGAAGAAATTACAGTTTAGTGTTTTTATTTATATTGGAGTTCCAAGCCGATCAGCTGGCGAGATCGCTAAGGCTATCACGTGGTGTCGCTAAGGTGTCGTAGCTGTCTTGCACCAGAACACCGCGAGATCGAGTCCCACCTCTGGCAATGGTGTATTTATGTTTGTCTGTATGTGTGTGTCATGCTCTCACCCCTCACTATCATCATCTCAGCTTTCATATCCCCAGGGCTAACTCCCCTGGGGGATACCAATCGGATCCAGCTAAATGCTGATCCCTTAGTAAAGTTACATGCACCTGACAGCGAGATAACGGTACTGAGCCCCGGTACATTCAGGGTGCATGCACGAGTGGTCCAAGTCGGCCTATCCTCAAGCAAAAAAAAAGTTTAAGCTTCCGCGAACACGTGCTGTTTATCTCCCAACGCGTCTCCCACTCTGAGGACGGTAATTGGCTTCGTACGAACTGCTCTGTGACGAAATAGTTCGGAGATATTGCAGGCCACCGAAATACCCCTCGCGTGGCGACCGAAATACGTCCCCGCTCGGAAGCTTCGCAGGTGGTGGCGCCTGGCGCGGAGATCTCGATGTGCTGAGCACAGTGGGCCGAAACACGCGCGCGGGGCAGGTAGATAAAGGTAGAATCTAATACTGTGCGTAACTATTGTGCTAAAGTGAGAAACAATTAATGCTTGAGAAAAGGTACTATAAATAATTACTAAAACCTCCGCTCGATACGAGGCGAATGCTGGAAGAATACCCTTTCGGATGGGCACGAACCGCGCGCGATCTTTCCTTCCCATTCCTTCTCCTATCCTATCCCATCCCTTACATACACTTACACTAAAATGCACTTCACTACCACACATGCCGGGAGTCTGCTCGGGAGCTAAGAGGTTGTCCCGGCTGCGGCGGTATCCCTCTGGTACCTGGTTGGGGAACACGTAGCTAGCCGACGGTAGGATGGCATCGAATCTCGCCTTCTAGCGGGGAAAGACCACCGCTCCTATTATAAGTTGGAATTTGTTTATGCGGCATACCTACATTTGTTAACAAAAAATAAACTTTGGAAATAAACAGGAAGCATGAAAAAAAAAGAACGACGCACAGTAATTCTGCCATGCTCAATGTTAAGCTGAGCGCCAAACATTCGGTGCTCGCTGTACCTTCAGCGTGTAGATTTTTCGGATGCATCAGAGGAAGCAAACATTCGCCGAGCACCTCGTCGATTCAAAATTGGCCTCTCGTCGAATGCCGAATGTGCTGAGTCGGTAATATTCTCGTTTGATTGTTTGGTGTTCCATCTTCGCGTAAGATCCGACGCCGACCCACACGTCGGCTGAAGGGTCTTTTTCTGCCTCCAGGTGTCTCTCCCAACGAGACACCGCCACAATTGAAACAAGCTCTAAGCTTCCGTTTGATCTCCAGACTTGTGTAGCTGTGTAGTGCATGCAAGTGTAATGAATATAAGGGGGCGGGGATGAGAAAGGTAAGATGGCATGCCGCCCGTAGCCCGTTAGTTAGAGTATTGCTGCGACAGTCGCCCGGTATTGATGGGAGAAACCGCGAACAACTCCCGATCAGAGCAGCCGGCCGCTGGAAGTCTCTTCGAGACTGTAGTTGAAATGGACACAGCTGTGTGCCAAGTGTCGGGACTCGAACCCTTGAACCTCCCTGTCAGCGATGCTGCAGCAGCAACAGCAATGTCAACGCAGCCGGTGCCTTTAATCATAAAAAAGCGTTTGAGACGGCTTGGAAATCTGGAACTGTGTGTGGCCGGCTCTGCCGCTGTCATTTCGCCCGACTGTGCATGGGGGCGTTGGGCGGCCCGATCGGGGGGGTTTTGCCCGGGGCCGTGCCGGGGCAAGGGGGGAAAGCCCCGGGAAAGGCGGGGTGGAAACGGGGGGGAGGGCGGGGCGGGGCGGAAGCGGGACGGAGCGGAGAGGTGAGCAATGGCGGGTGGCGGGCGGGGCGGGGGCGGGGGGCAGGGCAGGGCAGGGTGGGGCAGGGCGGGGCGGGCGGGGCAGGGCGAGGCGGGCGGGGCAGGGCGTAGTGGGGAGGGGCAGGGCGGGAAGCGGTTAATCGAGGGCGGGAGCGGTTTTGGGGGCGGGGGGGCGGGCGGAATGAAATGAGGGGGGAAGCGGCGGGCGGGAGGTTGGGCACAAACGCGTCGGTCCTGGGCGGTGAACAGGGCTCGCCTCCGCCGCCTCCGCCCATTGTAGCGGCGCGTGGCATTTGGCCGGGGCGGGTGGCGCCGTCTGGCCTTTGGGCGGCGCGCTCCGCCCGCGTTTCCCTCTCGAGCGCCGCCCAGCCACCGCTGCCACGCACAGGCCCGGTGCCCCCGCCCCCCTCCCCCCACCCCCTCCGTCGTAAGGCCTCGCCGCTCAGGGCACAGTAACAATGGTTTCTGCAGTTTACGTATTAAATATATATTACAAATACGCATTAGAAATTTGCACACCACTGTTGTAGACGAAAGAATTTCTATGTCATCTTTTCTCCCTCCGTTCGTTATTCCCAACATCTTGTAATTCCATTGCAAAAGATCGAATTGCATTCTTATTTTGAACAAAGTTGTTTTTTCCTTGGTCGATTAATGTTTAATCTTCTATTGGGTGAATAATAATCTTCTATTGTACGTTTGGGGAAGTAGGCCTAATCTTATTCGAAGTATTGACATATTCAGTGATACACATAATAACTTAATCAAGGTGAACGTTTATTCAATTGAGAATAATAAATGGTGTCTTCCTTAAATTATAATTTAATGTCTTTTTTAAAAACAATTTCTGGAAAATCGTAGATTAGTAAACTTAGTAAAGTATCATTTAGCCGCTAGAAAAAATATAATTCTTTTTCTCTTGGAAGGCTATTGTCGCAAAATGAAATAGTGCTCGGTCTAAAAGAGGTTTTTTTTAAAAAAAAAAAAAGATTTAAAGTCACATAAATCTAGTATGTGGTTGTTAATAGTTACATTAGGTTTCCTTATGTTGAGTTACAATGTACACTCCATAACATTAATTCATAATGTTAGAATACCTCCTAATGCATTTATAACCACATCCGTTAAAAAATAGTCACCCTTGCCTACCAATCCTATTCTAAGACCATCCGTCTACCTGCAGACAACCTGTCTGCCATCAAAAGACAACCATACGCTCGTGGAAAGCCGCAGAGTCGAAGCAGCGCAACTTCCGGTCCGTTGAAAGAGTCCGCCGCCAGGGAGCAAACCTGAGCCTCCCCAAGCGTTGCAATCAGCTTGCGTCACCGCCGTTAATCTTGGCTTTCTACCGCGGCGGCCGCCGGACCCGCGCTTGCGGACAGCGATTCGCATCGCGCGGAAAGGGAAAACGCGTACGTGCGTGCGTGCGTGCTTGCGTGCGTGCGCGCGCGCGCGTCAGCGAAGGGAGGGATCCAACTCTATCTGCTTGGCCGTCCTGGAGGCGCCGCGTCAGCCTCAGGGCGAAAATTTTG
This sequence comes from Gryllus bimaculatus, assembly GCA_017312745.1. Lineage (NCBI taxonomy): Eukaryota > Metazoa > Arthropoda > Insecta > Orthoptera > Gryllidae > Gryllus > Gryllus bimaculatus. Next base: position 8,919,986 of record BOPP01000041.1, read on the forward strand.
CTGCGACCTTCTTCAGGGCGAAAGCACGACGCGCGCATTTCGCCCTGAGGAAGGTCGCAGAATGGCGAACGAAACATTGGCTTACCATGTGGTTCCTGACTAAGCCGGGGACGCCTACGCTGTCAGAGGTCCCTCTCTTTTTCTTCTTGCGAGGTCCTAACGTATTCAAAACAAAACAAAACAAAACAAAACAGACCTCTCTCGCCCTACAAAAGTACCGGTCGACGAAAGTTTTTACTTCCACGTACAAAAACTGAAATGGTTAGAGTAATCAAATACGTATCACAGAATGACATGTAATATATTTGTGTACCTAAAAATTATATTTGTTTGCTTTTAATTTGTTCACACTTGAAACAACTATATGTTTTTCCGAGAATGTTCTCGTTATTTTTGTTGATATTCTGAAGTATTTGTATATTAATGAAAAATCGTTTCAACTGTCGGCGCCATAACTATAACAGTTTCAGAAGTAGCTATATCCCATTTCTGATATATGCAGACAGTAAGAGGTTTTCTAATACAAAACCCTTTGAGTAGGTATTATGAACGAAAATTACATGTAAAAACGCCAGTCAATATTATTATTGGTATTGAAATAGTTGTACTATTTTTTATATTTTTCATTCATAAGATAAATTAAATATACGATTGAAAATGAATTCACTACTATGAGAGAGTAATGACAAAAATTTGTCTTGGCTTATGAAAATGTGAACCTAAATTATCGCAGACAGTTATAAATTTGTTCTGTGAAAAATGTGTCTCACTCATAACGGACTCGAAAATGACGCTTTAGTTTATTCAAAGTGTGAGCTCTTGAGTGGAGAAAAATAAGCCGTTGCGCTTTAAAAGCGTTGAAGTTGAAGCTAAAAAAATGGGGAGTTTTTAAATGTTTTTTTGTTTGCCTTCTTTTATTGCTTTCATTCCGCACAACAGCCAAGGTTTATCCCGAGTGTTTTCGCGACTGTTGGGACCGTTACGAGACCCTGAGCGGTTGACGTCATATCGTTAGGAACAGCTGCTAGATAATCCGAAATGTCTTAAGCAAATGTTTGAGAGATAACAGTTAAATGGGGTCGAAAAACTGGAAGAAATGACAATGTGTTATTCTTTATTTGATATTTTTTATATTTTTCGCAAAACATTGTGACTACATGGAAGTTCCAAATAATAGAATTAATTAGAAATAAAGATTTTGTCAATTATTTTTACTTCACTTTATTTCAACTTTGAAAATTTTAAGATACAACAACGAGGCCAAGTACAAGTGAAAAATTGCTGTTCTCTTAGATTTTTATCATGTATCAATTTTTTGAGGAAAGACAAGTTCTTCAGTGAAGTAATATCGTATTACATATTATGAACTCATTCGCAGAGTAACGCGAGGTGAATGGATCCAGTCATCCGTGACGGCTAAAAACGGGAGACACACCTGAAAAACAGAAACAAGCCGTGAGATTTCTCGACGGCGCCACGGTAAAATCGTGTTGCGAAGCGCAGTGCCCGTTGCGACATGGACGGACAGCGGTCATGTGGAACACCATTTTTTGAAGTGAGCTTCTCGCCTCTAATGGTTTTTGAATTTGATAAGGAGTTTGTTTTGGGGAGTTTCTTAACGTTTATATCGAGAAACGCATTTTCGACCGGTGTTAAATATGTCACGACAGTTGCTTCTATCTTGTCACCTTATATCCTATGTAAATGTGCACTTTCAAAGCAAAATATTCTTTGTAAAACGCATTACTATCTGAAAAATTGATTAAAAAATTACAATTGAAAGGAAAGTATGAGGTTATAGCAATGGTATAACTTACAATTAAATTGCGCTTTTCATATTTTTAAACCGCCCAGTAAGCATTTTACTATTATTTGCTACTTAATGTGTAGTGTAACAAATTATACCATGTGAGCTATATTAAATACAAATTTTACTATTATTTCATACACGCAGTACCTTCAAGCGTTCATTCAGACGAGAAATGTGAATTCGGTGGACGAAACGGTTTGCTTAGAATAATAAAGTCTGTAAAACGATATTTTCCGTGGATGGTACGGAGTTTAGAGACAACTCAATTTATTGCTTGTAGTGGAAAGCTCGACTTCCAGCTTCAATTGTTCTTCCTTCTTAATTAAAAAAATATTTTTTTAATTTTTTCATTAACATTTTAAAATTTTGTTTAAAAATTTGTTTTAACTTTTTAAAGTATATAATATTTTTTTTCTAAATTCGACCCGGAGTTTGTCCCAGATGGCACAGACGGCGAGTGCGCGTGGGCGGAAGGGGCCGCGCCTTCGGGGACAAAGCGCCGTCGCTGTCGTGGGTCGCCCAGGGCCGAGCGTGGGCGTCCACAACGCGGCCTCCTCGCGCAGGCGTCGCTACGAGCATGCATAAGATGTATCGGGCACGGCGCTGCAAGCAAATTGCGACAGGGGCTGCGAAGGGAGGAGGGGTATCGCAAGGCTCATTCTCTATGAAATTCATGCGGAACAGCAGGGGCGGGCGCCTAGGGAAAACCAGTGATCTGGGGCAGTTGTTCCAGGGTAACCCTCTGCTAAAACATTCCCTCCTTCCCCATTTCATGAAAAGAAATGATTTCTCCATGCATCAGAAATAACTTATAGGAATTATATGTATATGTATATGTGTATATATATATATATATATATGTATATATATGTATATATATGTAAACGTAATGTAAATGTAACACAACCTTGTTGGACGTTGGAACCTTTATTCATAATTCAACTATACACAGTATGGAAAAAAGAGTGAGGCGGATATTCATGAGGACAAACAATTGCGCAGATTATACTTCTTCCCCATTCATTACATACAGCTTTACTGTTTCTTCGCGATAAATCAAATCAAGCTTGGAACCAAATTTTTGAGAGGAGCCATTTACACTGGTAAACGTGAATGTGAAAATAAACGCTGGGTGTAAGCCTGAAAGTTTGCAAACTGCAATCTGGCACGTTCACGTTAACACGCTATCGTCTGCCGCAGCAAAATTCACAGAACTTTTAGCGTTTTTTTAGCTTCTAATACGGTTTGTAAGAGCATAATTTCACTTTCATCATCGTTGATCGTGAAACGTTCCATATAAGTATTCGTCGCGCACTTAGTATACGATATAAAAAGCATCCAAATGTGATAGCCTCCGTTTTTCTTTCTATCGTGAAATCGTACTTAGAATGTCTGGGCCAGCTATATATTGTATCAATTCACGGCCATTGTGAATGGTACGTCTATTTTTAAGTTAAAAGTACAAATTTATGTCCTAACGTCTACTTTAACATTTTCATTGTAAATTATCCTTCAAACAAAATATGATTGGTCAAACCCTGACTGAAAATGTATATTGAAATAAACTGCAGCAAAATTTTGTTGTTTTTGGAGTATTACGTTGTTTTTGTCTATACGTACCTTTTTTGTTTCATTCTACATTTTATACGTTTTGTCAACGATGTATTTTATTGTGAAGTGTTCTGAATGGGTACCATATCTGACATGAGTGTTCAAATTTTTGAAAGTCAGTTAATGATTTTTTGATACGATCGATCTTTTTTATATTTGACTATCACTCACTGAGAAAGGAATTGAATGAACCCTTCAAAGCTTTCAGAAGAATTTGTGGCGTTGAATTCAGATAATCTGTACGATGTATTACATTTACTTGGAAATTTTTGAAAACCGTGGAAAATAAGTTAATGGCTGTGATTTGTATTCATTTTTTATGTTTTCACGGTGTGTGAATTGCCAAGAGACTTTTTGAAAGATCGAAATGTCGCAATATTTGCTAACGAATTGAATCATGCAATAATTGGTATGGCGTGCGTCCCACATTAAGAATTCCCTCTGTGACAAACACTTCGCGCATATTTTCAGCTTAATGACTTACGCCTGTGATTCCTGCATTTGCAGAATTGCAAAGTTGCAAACACAATTTTAATTAATGTTAATTCCGATAATCCGTAAAGAAGGAAAATAAATGAATCTAAAATATTGTCAATCTGTTGAATAAATTAATTCTCAAATGAGCAATCAATCTATTGAATAAATGAGCAGAAAGTTCGTCGTATAAAATGCGTACAAAGTATACAAAAAAGTGGAACAGCCTTGAACGTCGATGACGAAATGGGGGTCAACGTTCGGAGAAGCCGGTTTGGTGCAGGGCGTTGATCCGCTGGCGGCGGCATCGGAGAGAAGACCGGAGACCGGATGTTTCCCAGTTAATTCGCTTAGCGTGCGCATTAAGGACCTTGCAGGTGCGCCTCATCTCAAATTGTTACGCAATTTCATTGAACAAATATGCTTCAAAAGAATTCAATGGACTTCCTTTGCTAACAATTAATTGAATACTACCACTGACATACATTTGTAAAAGCTATGTAAACACTGACATACTTTGTTTCAATTCTGCATACGTTTGAAGAGTAAATGTTAAACTATAAATGGGAAATGTATGAGTGTCAATGGGTAAACGTATGAATGGAAAATCGTAAACCATTATGAAATGCTTGACATACGGGTAGGCCAATTTAATACACTCTCATAATTTTCAATCTGGAATTAAAATATCGACAGCTCAAAAAAGCCATAAAACACTCACAATTCTAAGTTTGAAACATGTCCAGTTTTAAGTTTAATATCTCCCTGAAAACGTCAGTTATATCACTTGAATATACTTGTTTTTATTAACGTTATGCCTTAAATATAAAATTTAAATGATGGGACTGACATTTTCAGGGCGCTATTAAACTTAAAAACGGCAATATTTCAAACTTAGAATTTATTATTTTGACTCGTGGCTTTTTGAAACAGAGCCGTCGAGATAACTCTGTCGTTCATCAATGCATTTATTATATTTAAAAGAAATCTGTTAATTAAATAAGTCGGTATACTTCGTATAAGTCGTCATCAGAAGAAAACAATGAACTACGCCGAGATTTCAGCTAGGCGGGACTTGAGCGAGTCGTGTGCGTTTGATAACCTGAGAGCCAAGATCTCGGATGTGGGTGAGCGGGCTGGTCGTTCCACTGATAACTCATCCCCGGGCAGCCCCGCCGCTGGCGCGCTTCGTGGGCCGAGCGTCAGTGTCGTGTCACAAACCGGTCAGAAGGAGCGTGCGGCCCCTGAGGCACATGACAGCTCTCGTGGGCGACGTCACAACGCGCCACTTTGACACGCGCCCCCCCCCTCCCACCATCACTCACCCTTGCCCCACTATTCCCATCTCCCCCCCCCCTCACACACACACAAACACGAGAACTGCTGGTGGCGTAGATATCTAATTGAATTGAATTAATGCCTTATTTTACGTGGCGAGACTCGGGCCATCAGGCCTGCTCTTCCGTCTCACCACGCAAATTTCGCTACGCTCCTTTCACCCACTAGCGGAGAAAGGGGGTATTTCTTGGGTGAGAAACAGGCGATTTGAATTTTTCTCAGAGGCGATATTTAGGCTTGAGATTATTTTACATGCAAGTAAATCTACTAACATGGGACAGCTCGCTTTATTTCTATTCTGAAGGAAGGCGTAAGAAGGATTTTTCGCCCTTAAGAACCCGCGAACTTGGGTATAACAGGCCGATACGCTAACCATTACACAATCGCACCGATATCTACTATACTTACGTTCCGTGGCGCGCTCATGGGAGACTGGTGACGCTTCAGTCACCCCTTCCCCAGTAACCAATAATACATATTAGTCGTCCAGATGGCCGAGATCGTTAAGGCGGCAGTATCGTAGCGACCTCGAACTGAAGGATCGCGGGTTCGAGTGCAGCCTCGGTCATAGTTGTATTTGTGTTCGTTCTTTCACCCCCTATCATCACCACATCATGTCATCTTCATTGTTACCATAACGTTAATTCAGTAGTGGTCGCTAATGACCTAGATGTTGATGCGTCAAGTTTATGAATGAAAAAATAACAACATATTAACTAGTGGCGCTAAAGCAGCCCGTATTTTCAAGCAAAATTACTGGAAAAGTACTCAAATTTTCAAAAAATTTTACATGATTTTATTTTAAAATCTACGTTTAAGGAACAGATTTAATTATGGGGAAAATCTCTACCTTTAATATTTTAGTTGTAGGAAGACTCCGAAAAAATTGGAATTTTTGCAGTTTTTAAAAAATCAGTCTTTTCAACTAATATGAGATGTGCACAATTCTCTTAAACGTCCTTCACACTACTAAACAAAAACATTAACCAAAAAACATGGAGCCATTGTTCTGAAAATTTTGAAAGTGTCCCAAGGGCATCGCGTAAAGTAGCCCCGACGTAAAAAAAGTAAAATATCGGATTCAAATTCAAGGGGACGTGACATCAGCCAGATCGAATGGGGAATATCAGTTTTTGAGAGAATCGGCTGAACTGTTTAGTTGCTTGCGTTGTTCACGAACGAACGCACGTACGTACGGATGGACGTTTTGCCGTCATTTGATTTTTCGGTATCAAGGACCCACAAACAATGAAATCTAGCTTCACCATGTTTTTGTTCCTAAATTTAGCAACTTGATGTATCAATGTTTTGGTTACCAGGGCCCTGTAATAAAAGTTTTTATGCCAAAAATTCCCCGTTTTTTCGCATTACATAACTTTCTTTGTACTCGTAGCAAAAAAGTTAAAACGGCATTTATTAATTTTCTGTATTAACGAAAGTCATTCATAATATCACGCGTTTACATTATAAATATTAACTTGAGTCTGTAAATAAAAAAAACAACATTATATTCAGCTATCCACAATAAATGAAAAAAAAGTATTTATAAGAAAACATAAAGACAACGTCCCCCCTCCGAGAAAAATTGTGGGTGGGCCTCTGTTTACGTTAATGTTGATGACGAATTGACATGTTTATTACAACTTCTCAACTTTTATTGCATTCATTTAAAACTAATACATTATTTACATATTCTTTCACATTGTAGTAGAAATTCAGTAATTCGAACGTAAAAATTCCGGTCAATTCTGTCGATTATCCGGATTCGATTCAAAGAAAAAAATCGCATGACTTGGACCTGGATGTTGAATACTGATGTGGTGCATACTTATTTAAAACATCGTCTCGACTTAGTTATTAAAACTATTGATTCCAGATAAAGATGCTACCATATTATACTTTAATTATTATAACCAATATATAAACTTCGTAACTAACAGAGTAAATTATGAATGATTTTACCAGCGATATTCGTTTAAATTGAAGACTTCTTTAAACCCGTTTATTGTTTCATTTTGAAAATCCAAACTACTCTTTGATAATCCGGAAACAATACGGTATAAGTTATTCCGGATATGACGTTCTGCTTTGTACGTTTTCTTCTCTTATATCAGCATCTCCCTTTTCTTGTTTCGCCCTATGACAACATAGGAGTTTGATACAACATAACACATCGCGGCTGCACTCCTAACTTCAGCAACTTACTATCTTTCCTCTTTTCCTGCCTCCCACCTCTCACTGGTCCCTACATGATTCCCTTCCAATGCCACACACAGAACATACAGCTGCTCTGTAGTACGGTATATAATGTCTATGGCACAATCTTCAAAACACGGGACATCCCATAGCTACAGTTTATATTATTGTTTATTTTGCATTAACGTTTTCTATCTGACTCGAAGCACAATGTACTAGATGAACAATGATAATGCATTCATTTGAACGCTCATTATTCCAATATAAGCATCAACGTGTAAGTTTGGAGACCAAAGAATATTGTTCGTCGTCCTTGCGTCTTTCTGGCACAGTGGAGCTGTGTAATTGCTGTTTCTCATCTATTCTGAATTGAATTGAATTGAAGCCTTATTTTACGTGGCGAGACTCAGGCCATTAGGCCTGCTCTTCCGTCTGACCACGCAAATTTCGCTACGCTCCTTTCACCAACTAGCGGAGAAAGGAGGTGTATCTTGGGCGAGAAACAGGCGATTTGAATTTTTGAAGGGAGGCGTCATTTAGGCTTGAGGATCTTTTACATGCAAGTAAATCTACCAACATGGGACAGCCGGCTTTACTTCCCCTCCGAAGGAAGGCGTACGAAGGATTTTTTCGCCCTTAAAAATCCACGGCTTCGATCGGGTTTGAACCCGCCAACTTGGGTACAACAGTCCAGTACGCTAACCGTTACACCATCGCCGCCGCCATTCTGTTCTCTCTCCTCACAGGGCGTCCTCTTTTCCTGCAGCTTCGCTTTCCAAGCCAACGGCAATTTCACCTACAGCTCTTTTCCCTCCGCCTTCTACACAATCGAGCGACTGGTGCGGTTTCGCCAATGCTGCGTGTGTTCCGAGAGATTCGCGAGGAAAGTTTCGGAATGGCTGTTCCGCGGACCGAAAGTACCGATGGTGATTGCAGCGCCAAATGTAGACCAACTTCGAGATATATCTGCCTGTGGTTTAGTGAAGCGAAAAGACTGGAACTCTGCAAAGTAAATGCGAGTTGTATTCAGAAGCAGGAACGATATTATTATAGAAATTAGGACTGGCAAATTACATCTCAGAGTTTCAGAAGCAAACCACTAATTTTACTCATACGATTTTCATTTGTGCAGACATTCATTTCACCCATTTTTATGTTCAGTTAGTTGGGAGAACTAATATTGTACAGATTTTATTGTCAATTTGCGATTGTATCTTCGTCCAGGGATAATTATTTTTATAATTCCCTTATATTGTTGTCATTTATATAACCTTAGCGGTGATTTTTTTTAAATATTCCATGATGTTTCAAATCCATCATTGCTTATATTTTGTTTACACTGTTTACGTGTTACAATATTCAACTTATTCAACTTAGTTGTAGGAAAGCAATACAACCCAAATAATATTAAATTTAATTTTTATTTATTTTAAAATTATAGTTGACTTAGTAGAGTAGCTGAGTTGACAGAAAGGGTGTGTTATGAATGTGTGTTTCATTGACGATGCTTGATTAATCCACGGTTTGAAATAATAGGAATATTAGCGACAACAATGAAGTATAAAGCCTCTCATTGTCGTTTGTGGTAAGGAAATTATTTCAGGATAGACTCATTTATTTTTAAAACAAGCAGAAATTACAAAGGAGTGCGTTACCTACCAAATTTGGGTGAATCCATCAATGCAATAGAGTAGGCAATAATTGAGTATCTGCATTGCGCGTTCAGTTACGTCACTGTTGACCGAATGAGGCGGTCACATAAGCGGGGACAAAGAGTCACCGCCTCTCAAACACAAGACGTGCCTTCTCTCGGTGACTTTGTGACCCGCGCCGGCGGGACCTGAGCCCGGCAACTCTCCATCAAAATTGGCGACAAAGCTAGAGGTTGCTACTATAGGATGCGCTAGTGTCGCCGGATACAGCTGTTGGTAAGGCTCGCCAACTTTCGCACATACAAATTGGTCAAGAAATACGAATACACTTTGGTTATGAGCGATTTCTGAAATAAATTACAAAAGAAGCTAAATACTATGTGTTTATCTTGTAAAATGCATTTATTCATAATATTACACGCATGAAAGAAAAGGTTGGGCGAACAGCGGCGCGATCTTTTGTATCAAGCGCTTGTGTTTGCGAGCCGAGAACTCACGCACGTTTTAAATAACGTTGGTAGCGGTTCGTATTTTAGTTCGTGTAAGAAGGTGATGCTCTAGAGCGCGTCACTGTAATGGTCCCCACCACGTTATATGGGAGTTACAGGGCCCCGGGCGGGACAGCGCGAAGCGAGCGCAGCGACGGCAATGAGCCGGTCCCTCAGCGCATTAACACAAAAGGAGCAAAAAGAAACACACGTCACAAACAACGGATAGTATAATTGTAATCATAATAATTTAGTAATAATAATATCACATGTTGAAAGACATGTATGATATTCAGTGTCTGAAAATAAATGTTACAAACTTCTAGGGTGTGTGGAGCGTCGAAGATGATCACTTTTTGCCAGTGTCCACATAGAAATTTCATCTTACGAATTTATCCATAAGCCATTAGCCCCTGATTGTTAGGCAACTCGACATACTTCTGTGTTCGGCAGGTACACGAGAACGTGACCCCAAGCAAGTGTCACACGTGTATCTTTGTTATATGTGATTTTCTACAATATATGAATGGGCAGAAACTGATCTTCATCTTTCCCTCTACATGCAAGTTTGTAACATTTATTTTGCAGCATATGTGTAACTATAATATCTCAATGATAACAACAATAAATAATTATTATAATGTATATTTTGCATAATTGCTTCTCGCCAAAAAGGAATTCACTTCAAAATTTCCTTAAACTTAAAGAAAATCCACTGTATTATCGCCGACTAAAAGAAGTCGCTTTAACCAAGCTGACGTTTTTTTAAAGAGGCCTTGTCGTAATTTTAATTGATTTAACACATACATTGAAATAATACTAATACATTTATTTGCATAATTATGACACTAAATACAACTCGAGTTTTGGAATTCCAAATTACTCAAATTAAATGTCGAGGTAAATTCCAAAACGTTTGCCATATTATTATCATAAATATATAAAATGTGTATGTTATGGGAGGAATGAGGAGGCAGATTTAGGAGGAAGGAGGATGCAGATTTTACTGTACATTGACAGTGGCGTTGGCGTTAATCGCCTTTTACGTTAACCTGTTCAAGACAAAGGGCACAGAAGGCGAGTTCCATAGCCGCAGCGCGGGAGGCAGGTGGCGTTGGGCGGCGCCAAGTGCGCGCAGAGTTGAAGGCCGGGGCGGGGGGTCAGGGGGCGAACCCCCTCTCGCTTGAAGGGGGGGGGGGGGGAGTGGGAAAGATGCGGGGCGGGCGGCGCTGGGTTTCGCCAGCGAGAGCGCGCCGATGCGCGGCAGGAATGTGAGTGCGCGCTGTGGTGATGTGACGTCGACAACAAAATATCGATGTTAGGAAACATCGATGTTCAAAATTAAATTATCGATGTTAAAAATATATAGAATAAAAACAATCGATGTTTTTCAACATTGATGTTTTTAAACAGGTTTAGTAACATTAAATTCGTGCGCATTAAATTTTAATTTGACAGTGTTCATGTTCATCAATTCGCCGAATGAGGGTGCGAGGAAAAGGGTCAGGTTACGCCACCAGCGTATATGTTGATCATATCTCAATGAGCGAAATTAATATGAAGAAATAGGAAATACAGGGGCATGGGGGTCATCTCGAGAGAGTTTGGTCGAAGAGGTCGAGAGAGTTTGGTCGATGACGGTAGTGCAAACAACGTTCCTTTTGGTTCCAACCCTTGAATAACAGTGTTACTATAAGTTATTATTTCATATTTTAACTGTCATCATGGGAATTTGCCATTTAGAAACAAAACATTGGGAAAGAAAAAAAACATCCATCACAAAACATCTATGTTAAAAAACATCGGTGTTAACATCGATGTTCTGGAGGCATCGACTTCGATGTCGCATCCCTAGTGCGCGGGCGAGCCCTGGCGATGCATTTGTGATGTGATTCATTTGTGCAGCCGTGACCTCATTGGCCCTCGCATAGTACAATGAAAACAGTTTTTGAACCACAAAAACATTATTTTCTTGTGACCCTGTTACAACACGAAGTATTAAAAGTTTTGGGGCTCCGACTTATTTACAATGAACGAAAAAACGAAATCCTTGGTTCAGTACGTCTTTTATGATTTTAATTTCGTGTATTTACTTTAAATATTCATCGAACTTAATTAAAAACGTTGCATTCGTTTTGGGAAAGTGAGGTGTTTTGTACGTAGGTCCGTGAAATAAACACCACAGCGAGGGTCGTATTTCTTTCGCTTTATTGGGTCGGCGGTGTGATTATCAGGCCTGCGGGGACGTCGCGGAGGCGCGCGTGCTTTTATGAGGTCGTGGCCGCCCGAGATGAAAAGACCAACTCCTTCGGATGCCTCGGGCCACGAGACGAGGCTCTTTTATGGCTTCGGCTCCTCAAAATCACCGCTGGAAAACTCCGGGAGAAGCCAGGAGCGAATGGCGCCGTGGGCCTGCGTTTCGAGTTTCCGATTGCCAGTGGCACAATCAGGAGTTTTAGAGGTTGGGGTTAGGGATGGATTGTATGTGAAGTGCCCTGCTGACTTGATTGCTTTCTTTATGTGAATAATTTTTTCGTTTACGCTGAATTCAAAATGTATTTTTATTTCTTGATTTATAACATATTAATTCGTTATATTGAATGACTTTCGTGATTATTGACACTCGCTGAAAACTATATTTATGAATGTATCATCTGCTTTCGGGGGGGGGGGGGAGCTGAAGAACCATTAATCCCTTCACTTTGGGGGACACTGCAAAGATTATGTCTGTTATGTCGTTTACCTTGTTTATCCTTGGGGTTCTCGAAATATTTGTATCTTTATTTATCTTGCACGTCGGTCTTTTAGACGCATCTTGTTCGTCATGTGTCTTTTGCCATGGCGGTTGCAGAACACATTCAGTATAAATCAGTCTGTACACTGGTTACACATTTATTCTTTCTAGGGGTTTCGAGTTTTAAAATCCTTATTTACAGAAATTGCCTTAGTGACATGTGAACAGATAATCAAATTATGATATTTTATAATGAAAATTGATAAAATATCAAAACAAAGTGTTTTCTAGTAAAATCATCCATTCCTTCCATACATTGCCAAACGTAATTGGAGGAATATTTTTAAAAAAATTGAACGTTGATGAATTCTCTGAATTAAATTATCTATTTAATGCCATTAAATAATCCTGTTCAGTTTTTCTACGTCAACATTTGCATGAGTCATGTACAAAAAATGGCTCAAACGAAATTGTAAGCAAAATTAATACAACTTGATTAAAGCTTTAAGTTTAAATACGCTTGTTGGTTCTTGAGAAAGTGGATAATCACAATATCCTTTTGAGAAGTAGGTCTCAGTCATAAAAACTCAGACTATGAAATGGTGTCTCGTTACGGTGTCCATCAACGTTTTACAGCCCCCTACTCCATTTTAATCTACAGTGAACGCCAGGAAAGAAAATTCGCAATATATGAAGTCCAAAACAATTTCAATACTCCTAATGAAGTCATTAGTTCTACAAAACTAATTAGTGAAAGAAGGATATATTTATATTCATATTATCACATTCAAACTTTGGGTTATCAAATTTTTTTGAATAACAACAGTTACAAAAAAATATAGTATGCGTGATATAGAATGGTCGGGTGTACGACGAAACTTTAAGTTAAGGCTATCTTATAACTTCATTGTCGACAAGGAATGCATGTCTTGAAGGAGCTGGAAGATTTGGGAAAATATGAATGATGTTTGAGGACTTGTGCGCATGAGTAGGAAGACGTATATTGAAAATAAGAACGGACCATATAGTTTTTCTATAATTGTTTGTGTAAATTTTTTCTTTGTGTTATTGTTTCCTTTTCAGAATATTAATTAATATGTAAATAAATGTTTTATTTTTTATTTGAATTTGAAAAATGTTTTTTGATTTAATCAAGGGGTAAGTTACCTCATTCAAGTTTACGATGTATACCGTAAAATCATTAACCTTGAAAATAAATAAATAAATAGATATTTCTGTTTTCCCTTATTAGTGGATTAATTTCATGAAAGGAAACATTAGAACTATCATAGTAGTTTTCCATTTTTTTCTTTTTTTATACAACTGCTGGAGCAGTGCCATACCAAAATGACAACGCACCGTGCGAGATTTTACCTTCCTCTTCCTTTTCCTCTACAAATGGAACTTACACACGCTACACGACACACATGTCGGGAAACCAGTGATGAGATTAAAGCTAGCACCCAATGCCGCGGTGCCCCGCTTAAATAGATACCGTAGAGTGAACATTTCACAAGCCAATGTGCTACCGCGCCCCAGATCTTACGTTTCAGCTGGGGAGGGGCACTGCCACCTCCCGGTTAAACATGTACTACATTTGCGGGGCTAATGAACTGAGTAGCTGTCGCGCCCGGAAGCACTACGTAATCAGCCCACCCTGTTCTGTTGTCGTAGAAGCGTCTTTCCTCTCCTCGCGCCGCTGCACCCGTCGGCTTCCCTGGCAGCTAACAAGGGCGTCGTTGGGCCGGGTGGGCGTGGCTTAATGGATGCCGGGGTCGTGAGCTGGTCATTGGCGCCCTTTCAGCGTTGCACTGCGTCGCCCCGCCCCTCCCCGCCCTGCGTTGCTCTACCCGCCCTTTCCTTCCCGTACGCCTCCCTGCTATCTCCGCCCTCTTCTCCCTTCGCTTGGTTATCCCTTTTCTTTCCAAACACCGTGCCACCCACTACCGACTCCTCGCCGGACCTTGCTCAGGCCCGCCGACCGTGCATATCCCCACATTTCACTCGCGATCGATCTGTCGCCCAATCCCGCTTTTCTCTGATCTCTACGTACTTGTTCGTAGCCTGCTATCTCCGCACTTTTCCCCCTTCGCTTGGTTATCTCTTGTCTTTCCAAACACTGATCGTGCATCTCCCCACATCTCACTCGCACTCGACCTGTCGCCCAATCACTCTTCTCTCTGCTCCCCACGTTCTCGTCGCGAACCGACTATACTGCCCCCCCTTTTGTCTTTGCTACCGATTTTTTTCGCAGCACTCAGTACTGCATGCATCGCTCGTTTTCATTTTCATCCAGCTCCTCCTTGACCAGCTCTGCGTACCCAGGCCACCCCACCTATCCCACCCTGACTCACTCTTTACATTCCTTTATTCCATGCCGCCTCTCTTTCCCGACCCCGCTCTGGCCCTTTTTACTCCTCCCGCTCTCCGCGACGTGTCGTGCCCCGCTCTCATCCCCCGCCCAGCTCTACAGCGTCCGGCGCGGCCGTGATGTGACTGACGGGGTTGGCAGCGGCAACGGCGACGACGGGGACGGCGCCGGGATGTGAGGCGACGGGGGCGGCGACGGGGGCGGCGACGGGGGCGGCGACGGGGCCAGCGACGGGGGCATCGACGGAGGCAGCGAGGGGGGCGGCGAGTGTCGCGGCGACGGGGACGGTGACGAGGGCGGTGATGGAGACAGGGCGGCGTCAGGGTCGGCGACGGGGTCGGTGACGGGGTCGGTGACGGGAAGCCGTTGGGGATGGCGACAGGCACGGCCATGATGGAGACGGCGTCGGCAGCGTTGGCACTGGCAATAGCGGCGACAGGAGCAGCGGCGGCGACCGTGGCGGTGGCGGCGAAGGCCTGGAAGCCCCCAGGGAGCGCCGCCGTACATAATTCATCCGCCGCTAACTTGGCCGCCGCTAATGAAGTGCAAGAGCGTAAGCTCTCTCTTGAGCGCTCGCCGCCGCCGCCGCGGCTGCACGCGCCGGGAACCGACGACGCGACCGCCGCGGCTGCAGGGATTTTCTGCTCCGCGCTCGGAGAGACTGATCGAGTGAGAAGCCGTGGATGCTGCGACGCCCTCAACACGCTGCGCCTCGTGCCTAACGAATGCGGAGAATCCATTTTAGAGACATTTGAAAGAAGCAATTTCACTATAGTCGCCCTTGCTGCAGATGACTTAATTGATGTGAAATCAAATATTTCAAAATAACTTAGTGACTGAGAGGGTAGAGACGGCTTTAGAATTTCATTATTTTGTATAGGTATGTATTTTTGTTGCACGTGTATTTTATGCGAGAGTGAATGACAGAAGGTCTTATTAAATGACCATATTTTTTCCTTTTGTTTCTACCTTAAGCAACATGACAACTTAAGCAAAATTTCTTTGTTCGTAATAATAAATGTCAAGGGGTATCGACATCTCTTCATCGCAATTGTTTTAAATATTTGTGTCTTTTATGCGGACCATCATCTCGCGTTTTAAACCTTGTTTTGTTTGTCAAACCACTGTTAGTTATTTACAATAAATGTAGTCTGTAACGAAACTGTATTGGATGTTGCTATCCTACACTTGGATGTAATTCACTCCAAAAGCGAGATTCACAGACTTTTGTGCACGCCAAGCAAAGGGCGAGTTTGTCTTGCAGAAAAATGCACTGTTGTATCTTCTGTCTTTTTAATCCATTGAGGAGAATAAAGGAGGAAGAGAGGAACGTGGGGAATGCTAAGTATGAGGAAAGTCTATAATCAAATCAAAATATTTGGGAAAATGTTATTTTGAAAAATAACATTATTTCTAAGGCTAGATCTCTCTAAAAAAATGGTACTCAAATTCTATTCCATCTATTGACTTTTGCATAAAATAGAATTTGAAGATACTTCTTATTAAATAACGCTTGCGTACCTTGTTTCTATCATAACGGTGGTGAAAATCAACTGCACAAAACTCTACTAAAAGTAAAAAACTATTTTTGGTAATTGGCAATAAATATTCATAAGTTAATATGAACCGATTTATTTTCACCTGATCGATTTTTAGCACGATGCATACCGAACGACCTGACAACTGTGACCCAGTTAGTAGTTTTGCGATGTAGGACAGCAAAATTAAGTTTATGTTCTCCATTATCTCCGCTTTTGTGCTGGTTATTGCATCGTAGGCGCCAGCATGTGACGAAAACAATCGGGTCGTATGCATTTTTATGGTAGTGCAGCCATAAGTCGTGTCGTTGATGTAGAAATTTCTGCTTTCATCACGTAACTTTGGAAATAATATTCGTTTAAAGTTTTAATTACACTGCAAGATTTCGTTTCTAGACATCTTTTAGAATGTTAAATGTATTATCATTATCATTATTATTATTATTATTATTATTATTATTATTATTATTATTATTATTATTACTATTATTATTATTATTACTATTATTATTATTACTATTATTATTATTACTATTATTATTATTACTATTATTATTACTACTATTATTATTACTATTATTATTATTATTACCTTCTCGACATACTCCGTATTTACATGGTAAAAAGAAAGTATTGTAAAGCTGCAGCGGAGAGTGGTGACTTTTCGTCAGAAAAACTCGAATTATAGGGCTCTTGTATCGAAAGAGTGGATAAATCTTATTCATATACGTAGTGAATTAAGTTATCTACCACGTTTTTAAGTCTGAATCCACGTTTTATGGGTTTTTGATTCCGAAAAATTTGTACATGACCAACGCTAGCGCCTAAATCATTTAGACAATTTTCTCCAAAATTGATATTCCCAAATCGACCTAGACGAACTCAAAGAACGGCGAATTGGAAACGGAAAATTTTAATTAAGAACATTTTAATTAAGTTTTAATAATTTAAATTTTCATTTTCATTTTTCAAATTTTCTTTAAAATGTATCCAAATGTTTTGATTTTTTACATGTATGGAGCGAGGGACGTTTAAACAATGTTATAGGTCTAATTTTTATCCATCTCTGCATTTTTGAAAATTTCATTAAATATAATTCTATTATAATATAATATTCATATGCTCAATATGTTTTTTTATAATCCATTTGAATTACATTTCTAATATATCCATTATTTGAAACAATGAAATTAAAATGTTCTCTTTCCTTCTTTGCAGGTGAGCAGTTGTTTGGTGATTTGTCTGTAAGAATAGCGGTGAGTTACAAGCTTTGGTATGTGTTACGTTTCCTTTTGAGCATCTTCAAGCGAGTGCTGCTGGACACTTTTTTCATGTGTGTTTGTGTGTCACATGTGTTAATGTCGATAGTTGCTGCAGACTTTGTCATTGTTTGCTATTCCTTGCTTTATTGAAACGGTTGTGAGAATCAAATTCGATTTTAATAATCCTTACTGTCAATTGTCAGCTGACAATACTGATAAAACACTTTTTCTCAATTGAGTGATCTATTTTTCGTTAGATTGAAATAAAAGAAATGTAATGGCCATTTGATCTCATTAAGACGTTCAGCTCTTAAGATTAGACCTTTGGACTGAAAAAACTTTCACCGGTTCGTTTATCAAGACTTGAAATATCATCGAATATTAACGGATAGAATTCTTGGAAGGCGATAGGAAGTCAACAAAGCAGAACAACTCTCTTTAAGGTCAGGGTTATGTTGGACAAACGGCGATGCTGTTAATAAAAAATATACTGCCTCGTCTGCGAACAGAGACATTATTGTTCTGAACGAACACCACGTCGGCGTCCATCTCCAAATGAAGCATCATAAATATTTAAATAAATCTTCCAGGCACATAATAAGGAATGAAATAAAAGAAATTACATTTTTATCTACTCATGTTAGCCGTCTCACCAAAGTCGTGAATCGCTTTTTAAGAACATCGACAAAAACAGCGACCACAATTCTTTGCCCGTGATGAAATAGACGCAGAAGAACGACAGCCTTTCAGAGTGTCGGGCCGAACGGCGACACGACACCCAGCGATGCAGCTCATCAAACACCCCTCCACCGCTGGCCGGAACAGAGGGCTGCTTGTGGCGGAGCGGCGCATGAAAGGGCCCCTCATCGGCGCCGCACCGCCTGATAAAGGGCGCGGGGGGAGGGGGGCTTCGGGAATCCGATGGGTCAATGCGTCGCGTTCTGTGCGCGGGGGCGGAGCGGAACGGGGGTCGGTGGGCGAAGGGGGTGACGGCGGAGGCGGTGGAGGTCGCGGAGGCGATGCGG
>BOPP01000041.1:8947729-8967653 GCA_017312745.1 Gryllus bimaculatus
TACCCTAACAAACGGGCCACGGACCGCGCTCAATCTTTCCTTCTTCTTCCGTACTTACGCACACTTGCACTTACACGAACTACATTACCACATATGTCGGGAGATCAGTCGGGAGCTTCAGTCCGTGTGTCTATGACGAATCCGGAATCGCTAATCAATTAAAAAAAAAAGAGCTCCGTTTGAAGATGAGGGAGGGACTCGATTCTTTCGTCTTCTGAATCCTTTGGTCTCTCTACTGTACAAATCTTTTTGTACTACTTCTGCGCGCTGGCAAATCACAGATTGTATTTTACGAAAATATTTTAATATTTGTAACGCAATATTATGTAACATTAATGTTTTCTTCACTTATGTCTTCACTTACGATTCAAGAGAATGGATTATCTCATTAAATTGCACTTAAATATATCAAAGAATTGGTCGCTTCTTTAATTTTATTCTGTTTGATTGGACCCATTCTTATACACATTATCAAAATGTTTTATCACTAGTGAAATAGAATATTACTCATACATATGGTACGAAATCACATTTCTAGGAAGAAAATATTCCTTTTATAACAAACTTGATCCAAGATAGTAAAAACATGTGCTACATTGCATGATTAGAGTTAAAATGTATAAAATCAGAATTAATTAACTATATTCTGATGAAATGTTTCTTTCCACACTGGAGTTACGATGATACTTATAAACGCACCAAATGCAGTAGTTGCTAACAAGTTTCATTTCCTCTGTATGGGTATGCCCGAGTTGTAAAGCTTTTCGCGCGATTTTATTTGTCACAGTCCTACTGCGTTGCGTACACCTGCGTCGCGTGATCCTAATTGGCCATTCGCCCGCGTCGCCAACGCCGCCCACCCACCCACCGGCCGTGCAATATGGAGATCGCTTGTTGATTTCCCGCCGTTAACAATGCGCGCGCTACGGAAAAGAACCGGCGCCCGGCAGAGCGCGCCTCGGTCCTGAACGGGTCAATTGAATCACTCCTCCCTCTTGCTACCTGAGTAACGTCTGGTGGTATATTCGGGGGTACGGTTTTAACGATATGTCATTGAATTAATTGACAATGTACTATTTCGAACACATTTGAAATTAGGAAAGCAGTAATAAGAAGTGCAGGATGGCGTAGGAAGCGGAAAAATGTATAAATAATAGTAATTATCCTATCTTTCTATATAATACGCTGTGGATTGATAGCGGTTTTTGACAATTTTTTAGAAACATTTGACACGTAACCCGTAACTGTGCTATTGCTGGCAATTGTGTAAATGATCCACAGGTCTGCAATCCAACAGAATACGAGTAAACACGAAAGAAATAGGTTGAAGGTTATGGGATAAAACAGTGTACTGCAATCCCACATTATAATCGTGTGTGACTCAGAAACGATACTTCCCTTTAAGTCGAGTTTTTTTGGGGGGACAAATGAGGTGTGGGGAAGTGGATTTTGAGGGACAAGTGGGAGAGAGAATTTTGCATTTGTGTTTTGTTTTGCATGGGTCGAGATAGTCAAAAATAAACTGAAAATTTATGGAACGTGCAAACTGATTATATATTGAAGGAATATTATCGTTTTAACTTTGAAAACCACCTCCAAAACATTTAGTCCCTTTTTCCGAACACAGCCAAATCCTCTTAAAGGTCGACAGGTTTTCTCGTGGTTCTCCTTCCTGTTCCTTACATCTTTCATTCCACCACCATTCTCGTTTACTCCCCACATTATAATACGTTTTCATCATCACCATTATCACATATCGACATGCACGCCTTACCGAAGAGACCCTACCTGGGCCGTGTTCAGATTCTGGCTTCAGATCGACCATTGAGTCGTCGTCCCCAAAACACAAGGCCCTGCGCAGCAACACGAGACAAGTGACAAATTCCGTGCCGAGGGCGGGATTTGAACACGCTATCCCTCCTACCCAGGCGCTGAATCAGTTCACACTTTAAGCCACCTCGACCACCATAATCAGCCTATTATTTATTTATAATACTCAATAATTCGTGAATGATGTGATGTCCGCCTTAGCTATGCACGGATCGTACAGGATATCCTCTTTCGGGTAGAGATAGCGCGCTTCCGCAGAGAGACCAAGCTCCAACGCGACGGTTAATAATCCGGTTACTCTCGCTCCGGCGGATAAAGCAGTGAGCACTAAAATTTTAGTGCCGCTGCAGCCCTGCTTTCCATGTGTTGATATAGGATTATCGTGCAGCAACGGCCTCGCGTATGTTTCCTGCAAATCATCTCCAATGTGGTATTTACCCGACGGGGAGCTGATTTTGCCATGGTTACAGAATAGTAACAGTGTATGCGCTTTCTGAATATTGAGCGTGGAATTCTGTTGTGCTCGTATGCAACGATTTGCTTTCGTGGAAATGTGTATTCCCAATTTATCAGGTAATTGGAAAGAGTTTTTTATTTCCTCAAATTTCAGCAACTAATGAAATCACTACATCTCGTTCATGTTCAAAAAGAATTGACAAGTGTTATTACAATTAACGGGTTTTGAAGCAAAGCAAGGCAATTATTCATTTATGTGTGTTTCAAATGATAGCGTGCAATTTTTAATGAATTCACCTAACGGCATACATTTAACTGGTTTGTTGGGGATAGGTTCGTTGAAGCGAACGCATTCATCAAATTGAAAATAGTGACTTTGAAATTAATTTTCAATGGGAAGGATCGTCAGCAGAGCGAGCGCATTTCAAGATGTCTATTACAGTATTAGTGTTTTACGAACATCTCTACGTCACAAAGACGTGCAAGAAAGTCACTCCTTTGATGTTCCTCCGTCTAAATTTATTAATATATTACCTTGGAAATGTACCGCTATTTTGTTGATGTTAAAATCTTAGTGAGCATGTAAGTTTGGAATGCTCTCTTACTTCATTGTCGAAAACATATATCATATTGTCATTTTGTACTTGATAATGTTTGGTTATCTTTAATTCATGTATCTAAACGATTCGAAACGTAGAACGACATATTACTAAACTATTGTTAGAGCTTACATTTTGTAGTTTAATAATTATATAAATAAAAATGTATCCTGAAAAATTGAAAACATAGAAATTAAATTTTATTGCACACGAATTGAATTTTAGAGAATACTAATCGAGTCTAAAAACATCAATGTTGAAAAACATCGACTGTTTTATTTTTTCGTCTTAGTATTTTGAACATCGATGTTTCCTAACGTTGATGTTGTGTTATGGATGTCGCATCCCTAATCCTCAGGGACCTGTGGCGCGGCGCGGCGCTGCGCGGCGGCCGGTGCGGCCGCGGCAACCGGATCTCCGCGCTCTTTCCGCCAGTTTGTCGGCCAAGGCCAGGGGGAGAACGTCAATCGGAGCGTGCGCGAGGCGACGCGAAGCCAGGCGACGGATCGGGCTCTCTCGGCCGCTCCGCGCGCGGCTGCCCGGAAGCCGACGCATCTCTCTTCCCTCGCGCCCCGCGGCTTCTGCGTCACTGTGTGACGTCAGCCCGCCCGCGCAATAGAGGGAAGAAACGTATAAGCAGCTGACTTGCCGGCTGGACGAGATTAAGGGCTGTTCTGGAGGAAGGGAAAGATGGCGTTCGGGTGACAAAAGCTGCAGAATGGAGATGGAATTGGAAATGCTTGTAGGTGGATTATGTGTTTCCTACATTTTTCTGTGAGATTATATTTGATGCTGCGTACGTATCAGAAGGCAGTGTAGGTATCAGAAGGCTTAAAAAAATTAAAAATCTGCCTCTCCGACATGAATGTCCTTCAGGGATTTTATCTAATTGACGTCATTGAAGATTTGGATCGCACAGGGAACCTGGAAAAGGGATTATTGACAATATTACGTTGAAAATATAAATTCTCGTAGGGAAGATTTGGATCTCGCAGGGGACCTGAAAAAGGGATTATTGACAATATTACGTCGAAAATATAAATTCTATGAAACTAAAAAAATGTAATTAGAAATTTTAAGAAATTTGAGTTGAATGAGAGAAGGAGGAAATAAATAGTTTGAAGATTTATTTTCAGGATAAATACCATTTAATTGCTTGTCATTTTTTCGCTGTGGAGTGATTGTTGGCGTGTATTTGGATTTCGTATACCTTATTGTAACATGATACTGAAAGTGAATATGTAGACCTGCTGAAAAAAGTCCTATGTATTTCTTTCGAATTAGTTTACATACGGACATGGATTTATCACCGTTTGTATTAATGGTCGCTATTGGATTGTTGTCGATAGGGGTGAAAGAGAACGGTACGAGCTGTGTGGGATATAGTAGATGCAGACTTTTCCTCCTCCGGAGGAAGAAATTTCATCCATCACTGGGGCGCTGATCGGATATTGAGGCAGAAGACACTTTCAGGTCGCCTAAAGGCAAGATATCGTGAATGTGTCTCTGAAGAATGGCCACCGTTCCTTGTGTGCGACCATGAATCACTCCCCATCATGTCACCGACGCAGACTTGAATAAAGTTGATACTATACGAAGCAACGCCACCGCATCGTTTGACAATATCTGGCGAAAAATGTGGTTTAGGATATAAATAATATTCGTTCAGAATATTAGTCATTAATTTGTTAATGAATTAAAGCTGCTGGATTTAATGCGCATACACGCTTGTTATGAACGGCACAAGAATTTAATACTGTGCCGTCAAGTAATGTAATAATGTGTCATCACAAAGGCGGAGCAGCTTTGCTATAATTTCTCCAAGACATGGGTGGTCTGCAAGAAAGGAAGGCAATAAATATCCTTTTCTGTAACGTATTAACTTGCCTGCTCCCGTTTCATTTTGTGTACACATTTGGAGTAATACATCATCTAAAGTAATAGTAGTCGCATCGTATAATAACGTTTGAAACCTGTTGACCTTTCGGAGGCGATTGTACGCAATCCGGCGTGTCAGGTATTCCGACAACACCAGGGTAGAGCTGTAGAGTGCTCCGAGAGTTCAAGGTGAGTCAGGGAAGAATGGAATTCCGTCCATTCCTTTCACTTCTGGGTTATCGCGGATCATCGGAGGCAGAGAGGCATTTTAAAAATCGATCTTTGTCTATTACAGGCAAGCCTCATGTCTGCTGTAAACTAATAGAATGAATTACCTTCATTTTCGCTCCTTTCAATAGAAAGCAACCCAAGCAATATAAAAATGTAAATTGTTGGAAATAAGTATTCCTCGTAGCTTTGTTCCAATTAAAGAATATTTTAATGGAAAACCTTAATTAAAACCATGTTTAGACTAAGTGAATTCTGAGTGAACTAAAACTTTTAGTTCTTTAACCTCAGAATAGTGTACCCGCACACTGATAATACGACAATAATTAATCCCACAGTCTAGAAAATATGTCAACCAATATTGCACGTTGTCCCCGTTGATTTCGAGTAACACAAAATGAACAATTGTATGCCTAAGCGTCACGCGCGAACTCACGCGTAAAGGTAAAGCTCTAACGCGTAAAGGTAATTCACCAGATGACAATACCCGCCGACCTGTGCGGCGTACGTAGCTTAAAAACAATTTCACAGTGGACTTCATTACTGGTTTCACGCCACGTGGCTAGCTTGTATTGCCTTTTCTTATGATGTCGGGTGCACCGGAGTACACGGTGAATAGATAATAAGCCTTAATCATGCGACCGTATGGAGGACAGACGGAGTGAAAATGTTACAAAATAATATCCTCAGAGCTGCAGTTAACGTCCCTGGTACATAAGCAACACAAACCTTCGAAAAGAACTAGCCATAAAACCCGTCGTAACTTACATCACCGGAATTTTTTCACATATTCTTCCAAAATCTATCCACAGTATCCGGCGCATCTCATTTTAATCTACATAAAGAGCATCCGAGAGAACCTTGTTTACGCAACCGAAATCCTTTTCACGTCGTCCTCCGTAATCTGGCTGAAATATGGTAAAATAAAAACTCGTCCAAACAACAGGCAACAACATGCACTCTCCATCTTTAATATCCGTGTTGCGTAATTCTAATTTATAAAGGGACGTTGCCATAGCTACTTCCTTCGCATCATCTTCGTCCATAATTGCTCGTTGCTGACGGTGAAGCGGTGTGCTATCACCACATAATGCAATAAATAAAAACAAGAACAATAAAATAAAATAAAATAAAGACGGATTTCGAGGCAGAATGTCTAAAGGCCGTGAAATAAAACACGTTGTTACAGAACCATTTTTATTGCTGACTCTAGTACTAGTAAAAAAGCATTGGCTATTGCAAAGTGTTGCTATAGAATATGATCCATGCACGCGCCTTAAATGATTTGGGATTTTCGACTCTGGCTGGACAGCTAGGTCTGACTGATAGTTTTCCTTGGTTTCTCTGATCAACACCAGAGCAAATATCGGAGTAGAACCTTAACAAATAGACCGCGCGCGATCTTTCCTTCCTCTTCCTTGACCTATCCTCACCCCTTACTTACACACACATGCTCTTACATGCACTATACTATCACACTTGGCGGGAGCTTAGAGCTTGTCCCGGATTGGGTGGTACCCCGCTGGTGGGAGATACCTCGTTGTGTAGAACCCCGCAGTTCGATAGGTAGGACGAGGCTGGACCTCGCCATCCAGTGGGGGAAGGTTACAGCCGTCTCCCTCGATAAATACAGGCACCACACTTACGAGACTAATGACCTTAGCAGATGACGCACCCAAAAACACCAATCAATCGAACCCAATTATTCGGAGGCGAGGGAGTCATAGGGTCAATCGGCTGTGGGCTCCAGATTCAATGTGCGCGATAAAGGATCACCTTCAAAATGGTAGCGTGTCGTTATCGCGACAACACCTGTGACTTGTGTGGCTAGCCGCCCGTCCTGTTCCGGTACAGACTGATGTAAACTTTTCATATTCTGAAGCGGATATGTCAATCGTGGTTTCGGTGATACTTTAACAGTGTCGTTGCTTTAAAATTTATGTCGTCCCCTCTGCCAGTGATGCATACTATGCCACCTTCTGTGTACCTCTGTATATTTCAGGAGACAATTTACGCCTTGCAAATTTGGGACACATTCTGTGTGAAAATATCTATTGTAATTGATTACTGTATTCTTGTTATTGACTACTGTAGTTGGTTTCAGTGTTAATGAAGCAGTGTGTGTTCTGCGCTATTGTGACGATTTACAGAAATTGCAACCACGCCAAAAGTTATTGATAAAATATTTTAAAAACGTAATGTAATTTTATTTCGTGGTTCTCATGGAAAACGGCGGGTTTATGCATGCTACTTAGCAGCTGATTATTTTAGCCTTATTAGGCTTACTTACTCTAGGTTACTTACGTCATACGACGAAGAGGGAGTGTTATTGTAGAGGTCATTGGTCCCGCGATGTTTCCTTCCTCTTCTTTGACCTATCCTCACCCCTTATTTAGACACAAACTTACCCGCACTACACTCCCACACTTGTCGGCTATATTTCATGCCGACCTACCCGTCGGCATGAGGGAATTTTCCCCCAAACAGGCAGGCTTGAAGTCGCGTTGCCCTAGTCTCGTGCAGCACTGTATCAGTAGGCTAGCGTCTGCCCATCGCTGGCTCATCAGGTGCTAACAGCAGGTCCGAGAAGTGCTCGCGGGGCGTTTGAACCGCTCAGCTGCGGAGTAGCCGGAAGGCAGCGGACGCCATTAGCAGGCGACTTTACGACCAGGCCGGCGGCGAGGTGGACAGCTCCCGCGCTGCGGCCCGACCCTGTCCTGTCCCTGCGCCGGGCTGCAAGGGTTGTGCGCCCCAGGCGGAGCGGCTGGGCAGCAACTGCCGAAGCAACACGGCTAAACGCTCTCGTAAACATTGTATTTAACGCGGGTGGCGGCGGCGGTGGCTGGGCGAACGGCGGTGGGGGCTGGGCAGCGGCGGGGCCACGGCGGGCGGGGCGGCGCAGCGGTCGGCGGGCGGAGCGACGGCGGCGGGGGCCACGGCGGGCGACGGGGGCGGCGGCGGAGGGGGCGGAGCGACGCGCGGCGGTAACGGCGGTGTCGGCGGGGGCGGTGTCGGCGGCGGAGGGCGGAGCGCCGGCGGGTACGGCGGGAGCGGCGGGGGGGAGCGACGGCGGGCGGGTAACGGCGGTGTTCGGCGGCGCGGCGTGGCGGCGGTGGCAAGCTCCCGGCCCTATCGGAAACGACGAGTGTCCTCGTGTCCCGGCGGATCCGATGGCCGGCGGGCTTCTCTTGCTCCCCCCTTTCTGGGCTCCTTTCCTCGACGGACGCGCGACCCGGGTTTATCGGCAGCAGGAGGCTGGCTCCGGGGTGGTTCTTTGCTCTGCCGTTTGCTTTCAAAAGTGACACCGAGTTCGAAAGAACCTTAAACGTAATATGGAGCACATTTTTATTCAAGCCTGAAGCTGAGATCGAAGTAAGCACCGAGGTTAAAAAGAGTCTCAATCCTAAGTGCGTGCATTATTCGTCCAATTTTTTCGTAATAACCACGAAATAAGATTACATTATGTTTTCACAATATATTTCATCATAACATTTGGCGTCGTTGCAATTATCCAATTTTACGAGGTATGTATTACCAACTAAACGACAACAAAAGAGAACGGATAATACTTTCAATGGATAATCGTGGGATCCGTAGAATTGTATCGAATATATTCTTTTACTAGTGTAATAGTTATATTCTTTGCTCGAATCAATTTTAATTCGCCTTACTTGCAAATAACAAATGGTTCTGATTTACGAGTTTGAACATAACGAAAAAATTCATATATAAGCTTGAAAGATCTGAGGTAGAATAACTCCAATGCCATGATTACGTTGGTCCTTGTCCCATGTGTGGTTTTAGTCTGGCGCAATAATTATTGCTGAATGTTAAGGAAACGTACTTTATAAATTACTTTATTCTAAACGCGTCTTTCTTCTGTGTTAATGAAGGAATGTTCAAGAAAATAAAAATTTATTACAAAGGTATTTATGATACTAAGTGGTTAAAAGTGGACATATTTATTTTGAGAGCAGGAAATGTTTGCCCAACGAGGCCAACAGGTCGAGTGGCGCAACCCTAACGCAGCAAAATTATATCACTTTTTCACGAGTGCTATACTATTTTTTAGACAGTCTTACTAAAGCTTCTTTTCATTTTTATAAGTATTAAACATCACTTAATGATTTATTAAGGCCAGAAAGAAGCTGATGAGGTGAAGTATTTTGTTTCTGTCTTTGTTGCATTCAAGAGATTTATCTAACGCTGAGCAATACATCACTTATTAGTACTGGTGCTAACATAGGACGTTTAGCACGCAATACGTGCCGTGAAGACACTCTTTTTCTAGTGGTCTGTCTAAAAAAAATCAATTTCCAAAGTCACCTGATGTGTGAAATTTCGATTGCTGACATTCAAAATGTAGAAGATAAAATATACATTCGTGGGCAATGTCTTCTGATTGCTCTTTGTGTTTTCTTTGTTTTCTCATTTCTCTTCTTTTTCTTTCTTTTGTTATTCTAATTTTCTTGAGCCAAACTTTACTCTTTACTCTGTTCCATCATTTCCCCACTCCTCCCCCACCTCCCTCCCAGCTCCGCAGCTGCCAACCTCAGCAAATTTTCTCAGCGTGTTTAGCGAATGCACGGAAAAAAACTCACTCGCTAGCCGACATTGCTGGCGAATTCTCCTCGCCCCAACGACTCAAACGACTCGAAAAAAAATGTGCATCGCGTAATATTTCTTCCACGAAGGTTGTTCCATTGTTGCGAATTCAGACGCTGTCCACTTTTTTTAACGCCCGCTCCTTGGAAGAGCGTTTGATTACTGCGTGTGTTACCGCAATTAACGTTGCTTGCCGGGAAGGTGGTACCCCGAAAAAAAAATCCTCTTTTTCCACACCTGTCCTTCGGCATCTTAACGTTAATACAGCGTAACGACTTCAATACTTACTGTACGTTTTCTCGAAAAATCTGTATTCCATTTTAAACTTCCCCTTCTGTGCGGCCTTCCATTAATTCGCTTTGCTAATCCGCAAATCCTCTCCGATCCGGAGGGCAGGCGGGAGTGACATAATAAGTGGGAGATGAATGGGCCGGGGGGGGGGCGGTGGTGAGGGAGTGGAGGGGGCCGCCCCAGAAGTCGCAGCGCCGCCGGCGCCGCCGGACAAAGAGCGTAATTGAATTGGGTGCGCATGCGACTGCCGCTCTCCGTTGACTCTACGCGCTTTAATCTTATTAGCTAATTGATTAGGGCGCGCGGGGCGACGCGGATCGCCGGCCACTGCCCTCGCTCCACATAACACCGGCCCCCGCATACGCCACGTCGCCTCACGTCACGTCACGTCGCGTCACGTCGCGTCACGTCGCGTCGCGTGGCGTCACGTCGCGTCGCGTCACGTCTCGTGAAGCCCGGCGGGCACTCTCCGGGGCACGACGCACGCCCTGAAAGACTCCTTTCCTGCTTTTTCCGCCGTTCTGTGTAAAGAACTTTCCTCCTGTGTTTGATTAGCTTTCTTACTTTATTTACGCCACGAAATTTTTGCTCTTTCCATTATTCTTTTATATTTTTCCAATAACTACTACAACATATACTACAATATTGTGTTATTTGCTTTGGGTTTCTTTTGCTTTCGTTTCTCGTTTCTTTATGGACTGTATTTACTTTCTGTAGTACAGAACACTTTATGTTTTTCTTGCTTTTTTATTTCCATATTGCATGTTTTCCCTTTCTGATCATTCTCTTCCATCTTACTTCTCCTTACATTATCTTGTACCTCATCATTATTACTGAGCTTCAACGGCCATTCCACACTCCATAAAAGTTTCATATGGTACAATTCAGATCCGATCAGTTCACCGCCCTCTTCCGAGATTTGAAGAAAACTTATAGGAAAAGTATAGGCAAATTATAAACTCTTTCGTTCTGTAAACTTTACAAGCTCGAGTCGTTGGAGGAAATGACTATGCGCTCATGATATTATTCGTATATGAAACTCTTGCCAATTACTGCAAATATAACTTATAGTAATCATTCTAAAGAGTGACTTTAATAGTCATTAACGTTCTTGCTTAGTCACGTCGGTTTGAAATTGTCATAATAAATTTCGAAGAGTTAAAAATAATACGCATTCATTTCTCTTGAGCCCTGAAATGGATTTGGTGAACACAATAACCCTGTTATAAAGATACGATGCGTTCGTGATGATTTTAATTTTAATGAATAATGGAACTGATCATTGACTATAAGTCGTGTATTAGTGATTTAAATTATAACTCTTTCCTTCCTCTATCTGAAAAAAGTCACTATGTTGTCAAAGTGGCTAGGTAAAGTTACCATGTTCGTGTAGATCTGAGGTTTCCAACTGCTTCTGTATCCACTCTCAAAGGATCAATGACATTTTTAAAGGGTCAGTGATGATCCAGGGGTCAATTGTGAGTCAAGATTCGAGTACGCACCGGCAACTAGACGGAATAATAATGATCCCATTAATTTGCAAAAAAAATATTAATAAAGTTGATAATTATTTGCACGGTAATTTATTATTTATTTAGTATATTAAATGTATCCATTTAACATAAAATTATACATTTGTTACTCTTTTGGAATTTAACATAATTTGCCTCAAAAAACCGAACTTTTGTGCTGTGATTTTTGCTTCTGAAATGTTGTTTAAATTTGAAAAGTTAAAAATGATAATAGCACAAAAATAATAAAACATAAATATAATATTTAACAAATGAATATAATCTTTATATAGTTATTTTTAAGTCAGTTATATGTCATTGTGTGTTGTGTTGTAAGTGTGGAGTGTTGTAAATTGTTCAAGAAAACGTAAGAGGGTCGTTAAAGCAAGCCATTCTTTCAAAAGGGGGTCGATGAAAGAAATAGGTTGGGTCGTAGATGTCCAGCGGTTCGACTCTCCACGCCCGCAGGACCAGACACATAAAAAACTTAAAAAGAAGAAAAACAATAGAAATTGCCTTTTGTGTGTTCAAACGTTGTCCAGAAATAATGTTGTGTTCTGTCATCTGTGTTCTTCGTTCTATCGTCAAGACTAAACGCAATTCTTCCTTCGGCATCCTTACTCTGACCCTGGCTTCAATATGTGCTTTACTAACAGTACCGTACCACTAATTCCCACGTTTTTGACACCTGTAGGTATGCTTCGCGTCTTCGTTCGTCGAGTGAGGTCTCCGTGGGAGCCGGCGACTGCCTCTGTGTATGAGAAATCGACACCATTATCACTAGTGAGTCCAATATACTTATGAACACCATACAATCGAGAACAATGATAAATGCACTATTCTTCCTACTCGAATTCATCACAAATAGCACTCATTTGTAAATTTTTACTGGAAATGAAACGGATATTGAATTCCATTATTCACATTCAGCAAGATTCTGGAGTGATTAAAATGGCTTATAAATTTTTAATTAATTTATTTTTCTCCGTTTTGCTCACTCAATGCTGCTTTTTTGTAATATTATTGTTTTTGTATTTTCTTTACCTTCAATCGTGCTTTATCTTCTTGATATTTGATGTATTTATTATTCGAAATAAAACGTTCCAACATGTTTAAATATCCAAATATTTCTTCTATTCGTCATAAATCTTCGTGCGTTTTTTAAAACTTCAGCTAATTTTTAGCATTTGTGTTCTCAAGAGGGGGACGGCTGTTTTCGAGAGATATAGCTGACAGCTCTATCTTAGGAATACTTCTGTACAGAGCCGTCGTAAGAGTTTGGTAACAAGTTGAGAAACTGATGGATGAATTCATTTCTAAAAATTCCAATCGAGTGTCAGTTTTCGCACAGCGACATTTCAAACTTCCGTCGATGCCAACTAAAAAATGTTGAATAAACTGTATACTATATATCGTACCGCATTTTTCTTGAAGAAAATTTAAATATAAAATAAAATAATACATGACCCCCTCCTATGGTACGACCCATCTGAAGTTTATTTGTTTAACCGGCCTTGCATCTGTTCCGCCGCAGCCACAAAAGATCCACCTCCGAATGAAAATATTCCAAGGCCTTGGTGAAAGCTTCGCTCATCGGACTGCAGCGGAATCGCCGTGAGTTGCAGCTTCTCCCGCCAAGGCCGACTGGATCCGCTTATGATCGGCCGCCGGCCTGACATTCCAAGAAGGCCTTGGCGCGGCCCAGTGTATTCCGTTTGTTTTGCGTTGTTTTTAAATTGCACATGAATAGGGCGAATCTAAACTCGCAATGCACTGATGAAGAGTATGCACAAGATCACAAGCGCTGTTTCATTATCATAGGTGACCTTACTAGCAACCGCAATAAAAGAATCCAGAATAGACAGTGTGTATATGCAAAAATGGTCAAACGTTCTTGATCTTTAGTTGTTGGTTCTCATAAATATAGATAAAATGCGTCGTAATATTACCACACACGGCCGATGAGAATTATACGTATACAAGAGAGTAAGAAACCATTTTAACACATTTCAATGAGCATTATAGTACGTATACAAGAGAGGAAGAAATCATTTTAACACATTTCAATGAACAATGCCAGTGGGCAATCAGTACTGTGAGGTCGCCTTTTATTTTGTTTGCTAACATTTACAACTGAGTCCTGCTAATGGCTTCGATCAAATCTAAATAATTCCAGACCGTGCAGCATTATTTTTAATCTTATATGTAATGAACTTATCATTATCTTTGTGTGACTTTGTATTAACTCTGAGGTACATCGCCTGTAATGATAAAACGTGCAATCTAAAATATAGAATTTAACAAACGTAATTAATAAAATGCATTGTTACTCAGTAACGTGGTCTCAATTTGGATTTCTTGACGACTACGGAACATATATCCGACCGCCCAACATGGGGACGGGAAATGTGTCAATTATATATACCAAAAACTATTTTGTACCATAATTCACCGCAATGTTGCAGTGAGGTCAATGTTACTAGTTTTGTAGATAAGTAGAAATACTATATTGCTAATTAATATGAAGGTAATGATAATAATGACCGAATAATCATAGTGATTTTACATTGTAGCTCATCTGGGTGTTCTAAGCAATGTAAACAACGCTAAAATACATGTTGGTGTGGAATTTCTTACGTATTTATGACTGCGAAATGTTCATAAATAATGTTCCGTCTTTTCAAATGAAATCGAGGGACCTAAGTGGTGTCAAGTTTTGGAAGTTTTCGAATTACTGTCCAAATAAAAAAAATCATAGAATCTACGTCATGAATTGGGCCGCCAGAGGTGCACTTTCCGTTGCGGTAGAGGCCACGTGTCATGTCTGGCTGTTAACAGCGTAATTGGATGAAGAAAATGAAAAGAAGAAGCCCTGCAAAGTCTTAGGTTGGCTGAAGAAACCTTACAAGAAAATTCAATCATCGTCTTCAATCAATGGTGTTTATATAAATGGAGTGTATTTGCGTTTCTTGTACTAAGCAAACGTTTACTTAAACATTAATAAATAATTAAGCACGAACGAAACAAATCCGTATAAAATTTCCGGCATAAAAGTTGTCGAACTCGGGATGTAACTAGTACCTAATTTTTAACATTTTCTTCCATTGTTATTTTACTTTGGTTGGCAAGTGCGTTACGTTTGTAATATACGAGTATAAAATATGTTCTTGAATGTAATAGAATTTTCCTGGCATCTTGCTTTTACCCTAAAGATGTCCATTCATATTTATGAAAGATATCATATCATCTGATGTATGTCGTAAAGCCAGAAATAGAATGCGTGCACTAGCAAATAACTACAGAATTTTACAACCAGTTTTACGGCAAGTGCATGGCACATTCTCGTCTAGATAAAAGTGATTAGGAGTGTAAATAGGAATTCACCTTTCGTATATAAAACTTATACAACAGTATAAAGAACGGTGTTTACTGTTATTATGTTATTGTTAAGCGCATTTACTGGTGAAATATATATTTAAACTCATCATAATTTTGTGATGTTGCATCCGTCGGGAATACGTCATTTCATTGAAATTAGTAAATTATTGAGAAAAGAAAATACACCGGTATAAGAATCAAATGCCTTTCAGTGGCTACTACGAATTAAAACGCAACCGCATTTATTCCACGAAACTAACATTCTCAGAGACGTCTGCCGTTCTACGTGTGTTTATTTTTGTCGATGATCCCAAGAAAAATATTACCTCGGCAGCGGAGAACATTTTCCCGGTTGATTGAGCACTCGAAAGAAAAGCAAAGACCTGCGAAGGAGAAAAAGGATGAATCGTGTTCCTTATATTGAGAGGTCTCCTTCACTGTCTCCTGAACACAAACAAACAATAACTCGCGTTACTTTGTTTCCTTTCGAAACAAGATTAACTTCACGGCCAGCTGATCGTCCCCTGTTTTGTGCAGGTAACCACGCTGTTGTAAGTAGAGCAGAAGGTTGCAGCTTCGACTGCAACGGGTGTCTTTCGTGGGTAGGGGCCGAATCTAACGCTTGGCTGATCGCTTAAATTTATTTGTGCTACTTGCTGGAAAAAGTTCATTACGGGATAATCGGTGAACAATATTAGACAACTAGTTTAGGCAGTGACATTATTGTAGGTTCGGACTTTCTCATCTTTCCTAAAGAAATAATTTCCAAGAGCGAGCTTTGCCTTTCACTGATCCAATTTCTTTGATGTGGTGGATTTTGAACACTGTAGAAATCTGTGAAGCTCCAGTTCAAAGGTTTGTTTATAATTCTTCAAGAGTGAGCAGCTGTACTGGCTGGCGAAAGTATCTAGTTCGTACATTTCGAACATTTCGAGTATTGAGAAAACTGTAATAGTGACGCGACACTGTTCACATATTTTCCTTTATCACGACAGTGAGGCTTTTCGGTTCTCCGTGGAACTCATGCAATGGAAATCCATTTCGTGTTAGTTTTTAACTTTCCAATCCCAAATGTAATAGCTTTTCCTGTAACAACTTGCATCTCACGTCGCTTCGCAATGCAGTTACAGGGAGCAGCTTCGACAGAGAAACATTTCCGCAACCGACCTTTAAGAACGTGCCTCGCCAATCTCTCCCGTAAATCTCGGGCGTTGACAGGAATGCCTCCGGGGAGGTAAAATAGAGCGAGACCGTTTGGACGACTCGGCGCGGCGCGGCGTGGAAGGAGGTCGGAAGCGATGGGAGTGGGCTGATGTTGGGAGTAATAGTTAAACTCTCGAATCGTCGCATAATGAGTGTTTTTCAAGAATAAAAAATGATCAAGAAATAACAATGTGTTTTGTATATTAAATTAATAGTTATTGACTGTCTGCCCTTAATAAGAAAGGCCATATTTCTCTATGTACAAGTATACATAAAGGACGAGAAAACATGTAACTTCAATTTAACTTCTCCCCAAAGCACATCACACAGAGTTTTAACTTGTTTTTGTCGCAGATTTAAAAATAAACATTTACTTCATTCTGAACACATGTGTACTATTTTACACATTTACACATGTTATTTCCTTAATTTGCTTTGCAGCATACATATTTTTTTCCAAATTGTCCTTTGTAAATCTGCACCATTTGTCGCACAAAATTAATATATTCGCCGAAAAAGCGTGCTCTACAACTACAGATGATACTGACAGCACTTCACATTTGGGACAAATGGAATTGGTAAAAGGTCATCCTTTGTTGGTATGAGGTTTCACTATCCTCATTGATTCCTCTGGAAATATTATCAGCCTTGAGCGTTTTTCTCTTAATACAGTTTCCAATTTCTTCATGCCCTTTTCTCCACAGCTCTAGATGCTTCTGATAAGTTTTCTTTTGTTCAATTTTTTCATAAAGTGACTTTCCATTGTTTTCAATCAGAGCAATTATATTGGAAATGAACATAAAAGGGGATCAGATGTACATCAATTCAGTTGCAACATTTGAGCCAATTAAAATTTAATTGGCATTGGTTTTAACAATTTGATTCATCCTCTGCAGTTCCCACATATTATTTGACTTACCTAAAATGTTCATTGTAATACTATTACTCAACGGTTGTCAGACATGTTCCCCACGAATAAGCAAATTTTTTGATGAAGATGAATATCTGAAAACCTATGCCGAAAAGCTTGGATTCGTGATAGAGATTTTATGTTTTTCTTCCCATACGATATCAGTTTATTTACCTTCGGAAATTCCATTCTATTTTGTTCTGCTACGTGGTTTAAGACGTGGAGCAATCAAGTCACATGGATAAGAGCAGGGTTAAAGAACACGCTCAATGGATTTTCTTTTCTTGGAAGGCAGAGAAAAATGCTGATGAAAGGTGCTGTGAATTCCAGAAGAGTGAGACAACAATATTTTATTTGCAAATTATCAGAAATGATCTGGGGATAACCTCGCACAGTCCTAGCTCACTTACGGGTTAATTACAGTGTCAGATACTTGCATAAAATACAAAACTATTAAAAATAAAAAAGTAGAAATTTTGAAAAAATAATAAAATTAAGGGGAAATAGATTAAATTAGATAAAAATATGACGAAACAGGCACTAACGTCCAAGTGGACATTTTTTCATTATGAAATACAAATTATTTACTTTTAAATATTACAAAAACATGAAAATACGAAAGCTCACACTAGAAAATGGTGAAGAACAAAATAGACATTTGTTTAAGATCCGCGGTCTTTTTTTAATTTATTTATTACTATTTTGAAAGTGATACATGGTTCAGTTTAACAGTGCCAACTTTTTCACATGTTATGATGCTTACTATCTATTTAAAAAAAACTAAACTATTACTTCTTTCAAATATTAAAGATCCGCTGACTACCTCTGAAGTGCACAAGCACTTTGTACCTCAGAGTTGTGCACACACCTTGCGCGCTCCGATTCTCCGCTCGGTGCCTCCGTGGCCATGACAGTGGAATGGGTGAGTGGGCAGGGACCGTGGGTCGCCGCAGCGCCCAATACATCAAGATCAACTCCTACGGATGAACTACGATACCCAAGGGTGACTCCCGACAGCCCCTCAGAGGTCAATGCCCGCGTTGGTTCTCGTTTAGAAAGCAAGCAGGGTACGCGAGGCGCAGGTAATGGCGTATTGTTGCTCTTTCTCTATGCGATCGTATCGTTGAAGTTTATTTTTTCTTATTACGTTGCTCATGACTTATTTCCAGAGAAAGGAGGCTACGCGTCTTGAAAAAGAATGTTCCATAATTCATTTCTTGTTAGATTCATTTCTCAGAGTAGATGCAACTGAAGATAAATGTTTTTCTGATAGGTATTATTATCAGTGGTCGGGAAATTGAGAGCGAATTTCAACTAGTGTCTAGCCACAAAACACGGGTAGATAACGTTTCTCTCCTCTACATTAATTAAAGTGCTTTTAATTGTTCTAATGGAGGGGAAATCAAGGGAAATAAAGTCCGTTTTGGACTGAGTTTTGACTGGAAAGAACTGCTGGGTGTGAATGGCATATCCAGTGTATATTATTAAGACATTTTGTTTTTCTTTAGCATGAAGTATTCGAAACTTCTGCCTACTCAATTGAAGGGAAGGATTTTAGAGTCTAATCCATTCATGAAATTTCAATCGATTACGTGCAACATTGGGACCATATCAACCAATCAGTGACGGTGTACCCTACCAAAATTATCAATTATTAATTATCACTCCATACGAGGTGATAATTTTGGCCGTCAGATGGCTCTTTTCCATCATTATATTGTTGCAGACCGCCAAACGAGAAAATGGCAGACACTGATGCAAGTAGTAATTGAACTTACTGAAACTTCGTAAAGATATCAGGTTAACGTGCATGATGTGTTATTAATTAACAGCAGTAATACATTTATAACATTAATTTGTGATACAGACGTATTAAATTCCACTCGTGCTTCGGAAATTTTCCTTTGGTTTAAATCCCCTCGTCGCTTCGCGACCCGGCAATTTCCAAAAGCCCTCGTGCAGTTATCTATGGTAAGTCTGGCACGTGCTAAGAACCATTGCCGGAGGACGAGGTAGCGTTCATAGGAAGCAGATTTCGGCTGAAATTTCTGTCGTCCGTCGTCGGACGTTTGCACCCGATATGGCCGATGCGTTCAAACTCGTGATGGTGAACTGAAATGGTCATAGTAAACCCGAACGTCCTCTTCCGTCGGCGTCCGAAAACATTGACTGTCGGACAAAGATCTGTTTGGTTTGACTTTGTCCGATTAAAATTCCGGCCAAAATCGCCAGTGTGTCCGCCTAAACATATAGCGAATTTACTACCGCTAAACCGCTTTGACAGCTACTGCTTAACCATTGCTGGCAGTAAAACGGCAAGTTCCGTCCCTGCACTCACTTTGTCAGTGCGTTTGTTTACAGGCAGCTGTTTTGTAAACGGCTTCATCACTACCTCTTGCAATGACACAGCCCTGCATGACGTTCATTTGTTTCCCGACCTGCCAAAGCGGTCCGTTTCCACCTTGGGCCGCGGAGAGCGTCTGTGGTGCGTGCGCGTCCGAGCTGGAGGCTCGGCCGGGCCGAGCGCGCTCGAGCGGTGTAAATCGGGCGATCGGGAGGCGCGCGGCGGGCGCCGTTATTCAGGGCACATGTGGAGCGCGCGCGGCCGAGATATCCGCTCGGCCGCCTCCCGCGCTCGTCTCCGTTCGCCCCCAGCGCCGATCGCCAGCCCCGCCCCGCACATCGCCTGGCCCGCCACGCGATTGCCGGCCACCGCCGCCCAGCCGTTGATGCCCGCCCCCGCCCCCCGCTTCGGCCACCGTCCCCGCTCCCGCCCCGCTCCGCCTCGCGCTCCCGCTCCTGCCCCCGCTCCCACCCCACTCCCGTCCCCGCTCCCGCCACCCTCTCGCGTTCGCACCCAGTGCCGATTGTTTTGGCCCCGGCCCCCGCCCCGCCAGCTCCCGCTCAGACCCCGCTCTCGGGAGATCGGGGGGATGTGTGCGGCGTTCGGAGTAGGTGAGACGGCGCGGGGCTCGAACGAAGCGACTAAAGGAGCGGGGGGCGGGCGACGTCGCGGATGGATCGTGTGGAGGCGG
>BOPP01000041.1:8978119-8989969 GCA_017312745.1 Gryllus bimaculatus
CGTCTCGCTCCACCGCCGGCGACAGGCGTAAAGAACCGGCTCCCGCCGACCGCCTGCGAGTAATGGTCAATTTACACCGCGCGCGAGACAATTTCTTCGTGTTCTCCATTCGTCTACGCGTAGCGCCGACGCGTCGCCCTGGCTGCGCGACGTCTCCTCGCGATTCCACCGCAGAGTGTACAGCGCCGACCGCTTTCCTTTATCCTCCTGTTTTTCTTCCCGTAATTCCCTCGTTCTCCATTAGCAATTGATCGATCGATGATCTACGGCTAAGTCGATACTTCCCATTATTCAACCGCATAAGAAACAAACATCGATTCTTTGATTGATCAGACTACAGTATTCTCTGTTAACTGAAAAGGCATGATCGCGCGTGCAATTAGGTGGGTAGTACACAATAGACTATGGTGTATTAAGGAATGAATATGTGGGCAATGAATTACAATTAATTAGTATTTAATGTGAATATGTTAGTGAATATTCATAATCCATATCTAAACTTCTAAAATCCATTTCAACTTCTTATTAACAGCACTACTCCCAGAATCATTTTCAGTGAAACGTTTCTTCAGTGTATTGAACGAAAATGTAAGCCGGCGTATGTAGGTACGGGTACATAATCGGCCAACGAAATAGTTCTCGTCCGTTCAAATTCGTCGTCGACAATGGAGCCGTTTTTCCAGCAAGGGATTCAATTGCATCGGCGGCGGCGGGGACGGGGGGCAGACGAGCGGTGGGAGCGCGCTGTGACTGCGATCCGCAGCCGATGCGCTCGCGGCCTTGCAATTACCCCCGAGGGACTCACACGGATCTGCGAGGCGGTGCAGTAATCTTTCCCAGCCGCTAATTGCAGCCGCCGCCGCCCGCTCCTCGGCTCGCAACAGCGCCGGCTTCACGCCCGGGCGCCTGCCTTAATAACAGCCACCGCCGCTTTGGGAATACTGCACTTCGCGCGGGCGCTAACTGACGGCTGAAGGCTCCTGGGGTAGAGCTGTCCGAAGTTGTGATGGAATGTGTTGACGTATTTATTAATCTGCATACAATCAGGAGCCGATTTAGGGGAATTTCCCTTGCCTAAAAGACGATGTAATTTTTGTGAAATTATTAAATTTAAAAAAAATGAATTATGTAAATAGAAACGATTAAGGTAATTAATGTTAATTAAATATTATGCAAGAAATGAAGTGAACGTATTAATAAAAGTATTTTTTTTAAAAGATATAATAAAATTAAATTAGTTTAACTATTAATCAC
The DNA here is from genome assembly GCA_017312745.1 of Gryllus bimaculatus. Taxonomy (NCBI): domain Eukaryota; kingdom Metazoa; phylum Arthropoda; class Insecta; order Orthoptera; family Gryllidae; genus Gryllus; species Gryllus bimaculatus. Next base: position 8,979,374 of record BOPP01000041.1, read on the forward strand.
TTCAAGACGATTAAACCATTCTCCTTCTCACTCTTCGTTCTACTTCTTAACCGGTATCAGTACTTTATACCCGGATTCGGAGGCTGCTTTCACAGCCTTGTAGTCGATTGCTTCATTTTGATTATATATCGCAAATAAATGCCATTGAATTTTCTAACTTGAAAACATTATAATACTATGCATACAGAATTCTTGTAAGAAGTACGTTTCTTTTTCCACTTAGTTCTGTTTGTTATCGTAGCTGAGTGGATTTCGGCGAGGGTGCGATTGAGGAGTGTAGGTTGTAGGTTCGAATCCACGTGTGGAGGCTGTGGATTTTTGTAAATAGTTCCGTCTATTAAACGGGTGTAGGGAAGCTTGGCGGTGTATTGTAGTGCATTTCTTCACGATAATTGTTAAAGAGAGATGGCGAACCCCAATATAAGGCTGTGCAAACCAAGGCGTGATATGTTCACACGCATACATGTCCAAATACTACAGCCAATACTGACGCACTACCACAGTACTGATTGGCTCTGTAAGAGACGGTCAGTTCCAGAGAAGTGCAACAGCTCACATTTTTGTACACCTAATATGGTATTAACGAAATAAACCAAAAATTCTACGTGATGTTAAATAATTGAATTGTTGAATGTTGAAAAATATTGTGAGACATTTGCAATTTTTTTGAAAGAAAATTATTGAAAATTTTAAGCAATGTTTAACAGAGAGATTGACTGTCAACATATAAATATAGTATGGAGTGAAAATTTGAAGTTTTTTATGGGTTTTCACAGATACACTACTTCAAATCCGCTAGTCCTACATTTTACGATCGAGCCGATCAAATTAATGGGCTCATTGAAAGAAAAAAACGTAGGGAATTTGAAATTCACGCAAATGTACTTCACAAATGGAAATGGCAATCTCTGCGTAACTATTAAATCACAACCTCCGAGTGATAACTGAGTACCTTCGAAAGAATATGTTGAAATTGGAAACCGAATCAGAAACTAGGCATTGTTGTACATACTGTATCTTTGGCCGAACACTAGACAATTATATCAGTTAATCTTGCACAACTGTTGGTTTTAAAAAATCTTGCTAATACGATAGTGGAAAGATAGTCTTTCGCCTTTGCTAATATTGTTGTGGAAAAATGTGTTAAAAATGTTCTTTGTATTTAATTAGAAAACAATCTTCCGAACTTCATGAAAATGTGATATTTTTATGACACGAAACAAAACCTAAGTGAATTTTCAATGCCGAATTAATTGCAAATAACCGTACATTTTTCGTGTATTTTATGTACATCTCATGTTAAGTGACTACGCTTCTGTTGGACTTTCCTGCACTTCACCGTTCGGCAATATGGAATGCGAGCACTTACCGTCTGTCACGTTCTGCTTAAGCAATTGCTTTTGTTTCGTTACGTTGAATAAATAATGGAATGTTTTGCGCTATAGTATTGTGTTTGGCTATATTTCTCAGTAGGTACATAACTTTAAGACGGTTCACTTCTCCTAATAGGTGTGAACGCGGCACTCCATTTGAGGAACTGTCAGTTCCCCCTCGCGCCGTTTACCGACGAGAGTACCGCCCGGTTGGGTGTCTAGGCATGAGCGCGCTGCCGGCTCTGCACGGCGCGGTGCTGGCTTCGACGGAGTACGACGCGACCGCGCTGGAGGCATTGCTGGCAGCCGCCGGCACAGACCTCGAGGAGCGCGACCGCTTCGGCCGCACGGCGCTCTACCTGGCGGCGAAGAAGCGCCGCACGCGCGCGCTGCTGGCGCTCCTGGCGGCGGGCGCGAGCGTGCGCGCGGCCAACGAGCACGGGCGCACGCCGCTGCACGCGGCCGCGTCGCACGGCCACGAGGCCGCTGTGCGCGCGCTGCTGGCCGGCGGGCGCGGACCGCGCGGCGCGGACGCCGCGGGCAAGAAGCCGCGCACGTGGCCCTAGCGGTCGCGCTCCGCCCGCAGTCGCCGCGCCCACGGACAGGATGCTAAGGATGGGCTGCGATCAGTCCGCGGCGGGTCGCCTGGGAGGCCGGCACGCGACACTAGGGAGCACGCGCGAACTAACGGAGCGCGGCAGGCCCGGGAAATTAAAAAGCTTTTTGAGACTGACGGAATGGACGCCCGCTTTTTTTATTTGTTTTATTTTTTATTTTTAATAAACTACTTTAATCAAAGTCCGTTCTGGTCCTACGGATACGGTGTTTAGTGGAGGAAGGTGCGCTTCTTTACCTGGCACACAAGTACTAGAATCTGTAAATAATTAACGAGTTAATGATTATTGAAGGTATGCATTCTTAGAAAATGCAAGACAGGAAACTGTATAAAAGAACTTTATTAGATGAAGGCAGTTGATATCTCGAAGCGAGACAGCTAAAATAAACTCTTTGTATGAATTGTTCTGCGACTAAGAAGAACCAGACGTATCGGGATAAGACAAGCAGAGATACGGTGCATTGATTGGACGGACGTGGAGTCGGCTAAGGTCTTAACAAATGAATTATATCGAGAGATTAGAGTGTCCTCTCACGGTAAATTGAGAGGCAGAATCATTATGGTGTAATTAGAGCGCACGCAAGGACAACTATTGGTAGTTTCTTCTTATTAAAAAAAGGGAACTGGGCTGCACTCAATTGTAGGAAATAAGCATGGGACATTAATTATGTCTATAATAAGAATTGAATGCCCCCGCATTCCGTTATTTGTTAATATTTTCAAAATATTACGGTAGGTAAACAATAACACATTAAAGTATCTTGTAATCAATAAAATAGAAATAAATGTACATTTGTTTTACAAAATAACATTTTTTCAGGCCGTTTTACCCAAGACCAATTTCTGGCCCCAATTGTGTAGTAAAAATAATGGATTATATAACCCTTGTTAGTGTCTCAAGACAGATGTCATGTGAGTTGTTCGTAATCTTTAGCCGAGGGACCGGCAACACACCCTGTCCCAAAGCCAGTGGGTATATTTCAGGATTTTTTCTTCAGTATAGTTATTTTACTTTTCATAAGACATTTTTTAAAATCGATTAAAATTAGCTATTCTTTCAATTTGTTTAATTTCTGTATAATGCGACATATTCAATATTCTTGTATGGGAATATATTTCTGAATGAGTTCTTTAGGCATATTGTTAGGGTGATATTCTTCAGCACAGCACCAGTTTTTAACTGGTTGAATCTTGGGTTTCTTGTCTTTTATGTAAAAAGTTTTTATAGAACCAAGCAATGCCAAATGTCTTTCTCTAACAACAGAATGCCGTCTTTTCTGCCTTCTTCCGCACGTGATAAACAGATTTTATCTTCTATCTCATTGGTTCGAGTTGTAGAAGTGAAGTTAGTGTAATTACCTTGACTGAACAAGTTATCCACATGTCATGTTTGAGTCCCTAAATAGCAATCCTGAGGGGATAAACGAAGTTTCGCAGTTAGTATGCAGAATTGTAGAAACTTCTAGTGAAGGGAATATAATTAATGTAAAAAGTTCGTTTATTTTGAAAATTCTCCATGGGAATGAAAAGTTATAGAATTACACAGTTACTTTCCAGTTTCAAGAAAGAAGTTGATCGTATTCAAATAATATTGAGGTTAGCTTAATTCAGAATCAAAATCGAAATAAGTTATGAGCAGTGTTGTTAATGTAAATAAACTATTTTCACTCACCCCCCTCAAAACGCAACACCATTTTCAGATTAAATAAAAAAATTAGAGCCTGGAAACATGTCAGTACTGAAAAGCGTCAAATATCGTAGAAGAATGTTTTGTAATTACCGTGTCAGAAATGCGAAAATTGGCGAAAGTACCAATAAATAATTAAAATAAATACAGAATAATAATATCTAGATATTAAGTGGATTCTTCCATCTCGTTTCCATTCCGTATTCTCCATTCCCCTCTTCGTCGCAACCTCCACATCTATCTATAGCGCGCACTGAGCCAGCTGTGGCAACTGACGCATAGTTTTCCTCCCGAATCGCATCGCAAGCGGCAGATAAGGAAAGCCCAGGCTGGCGGATGCCTGCGCCTCGCGTCGCGGAGGCGAGGCAGTCAGCGCCGCGCCGCCTGCCCGCCCAGGTGCCTCCGCGGCAGCTCTCGTCGTTCGACCTGCCACAGCGCCAGCGACCGCCATGTCTCGCGCCGGCTGAGGCAGCGTCTGGCCGCACTCTGCGGGGGCGGCGGCGGAGACGACTTGACTGATCAGGTGGGAGGAGCAGGGGCCAATGGCGTAACGGGCGGGCCAGCCATGCGGGCGGGCCCGGGTAAAAGTGGACCCGTTTTTAGGGGATGATTCTATCATTTAAGGTTCATTCGCGCAACTTTTCTTGAACGATGAATTGAAGTAATGCGGATAGAGTGAGGATATTAGTTACGAAGTCGGCCACTGGATTTTATGAAGCAATGCCAATCTCAGGAGAATCAGTCATGCCTTCGCAACATTGTCAATAATTTGCGTTCCAAGTTTCTCAGGAGTTCGAGGTATCTCCTGTGATAGATCTTGACTTGCTTCAATCATTTCTTTAGATTTTTTGGAGAAAATAATGGATAGACGTTCTTGGCTACAAAAGAAACTTGTTTTTATTTTCCGCCAATGAAGATATATTCAGAATGATGTCATCAGTGCTCGCTGCGAGCTTCTGCCTTCAACTGTTTACTGTGCCAGGGTGGAGGAAGCAGGGTCACCGTTCAAGAAAAGTAGCGCGAGTAACTACTTATGTTAGCGTTACACTTTTATAAAGGGGGCCCGGATAAATGTTCTGCGGGCAGACCCGCACTCATTTCGTTACGCTACAAGAAGGCTTATATCAGAGTCTTCAAATTCTGATGATGTCACTGCAGACTTACCAATGCTTATTAAGAGAAACAAAATACACCGTACAGTGTGAATTACGTGAAAATTGAAGAGCACCGTTTGGTACCATTACTTGTTTGGTTATGCGTCGTGTGTGTTGTTCTGTCGTCAACTGTTGTGTACTCTCATTGCGATTTGTTTCTTGCCACTGTTGCCATTGTTGTGATCTGATGCAAGAACGACCACGTGTGTGCCGCATGACTATGTGGCTACTACTCCACAAATAGCTGTCAAGTAGACAGAAATATTATTCGGTCAATAGCCGAGGACATAGGCAGCCGATAGCCAAGCAGGAGCGTATACTTTGATTAAAATATTGAATCCGTTGACAATTGGTCAGCTGTGACGCTGTCATCCAATCGTGAGCTTGAACGTCACTATAATGACGATGATGTGTCGTTGGACTATACTGTGACGTTGGCTGACCGCGTCATAGCTGACCGGGTGTTAACGGATTTAATGTTTTAATCGAAGTGTAGGTGCGGATTTATTTTTCGTGATGGCTCGAACATTTTACTGTCTAGGACTTTTTGCAACATTAAAATTATTTTGAAGTATGGAACTGTCTGCGTATGAGCCTAATCTAGACCCGTCAAATATGACATAAATGCAGGTATCATAGTAATAATTTTTTTATACCTCGACCAGCTAGAAGTGCTATGAAAAATATCTTGACTCTAAAAAAACAAGATACAACTTTGCTGCAAAATTTCCCTTAGATTGTGAAACGGAATATTTTTTAAGATCAGGAATCATTAAGAACAGTTGCAATATTAAGTTTAACAGTAAGAAAACATAAATTTTACTTTAGCAGTAACAAGGAGGGTGAGTGTGTTCACCTTTTTCTATTTTCTAGTTCCGTATATGGAAAAAATATTTTTTTAAAAATGTTTTCTATGTGTTCCTAACACGGTAAAGTAACATTTCAGCTACATTTTTGAACTTTTTGAGTGGAATTGTGTAGACTCAATTTAAATTTTTGCTTATTATGTAGACAGATTTTGTGTCGCCACAACAAAGAACCATCTCAGGTGGGACTTTTCTTTTTTCGTTGTCGCAATGGTTCTCTGGTCTGTGTGTATTTCGACTCATTACTCAACTACTCTAAAATCGTTAAATACATCTTATTTATGTGGAGTGTGATTTTGCGTATGATGTACTTTTCTGTGTCACAAACACGAGCGGAAGAAGTGATATTAAAGACAATACTTTTCTGAATAGCAAATGAAAATAATAACTAAGATTCAGTTGAGATAGCGATGTAATTACTGTCAGTAATGTTCTGAGTACTACTTTCTCCTGGTGAGTCGTGTTCAAACAATGGTGATAACTGATGAGTCAGTGGAATAAGAAGTGACCACAGTGGAGTAAGAAGGGAAGATAAATATTTAGAAAAAAAAAAACACTTATGTGTTTTTTGAGTCGAATTCCAATCCAATTATCAAAGTAGTATTACTGCATTAATATCCGTTATTTGTTTAACGATTGGAGGTGTTGAAATATTTTTTGAAGTGGGCAAGATTTGCCTGCCTTTGGTGTACATTACTCAGGACAGAAAATTACTGCTGGAGTGGAACCCTAAAAAATTAATTCATTTAAATTTTCATTTTTCAGATATTAATTTTTTATGTTAAAATTATGAGCTTGGTAAATACATAGATGATGAGTTAACATTGCCTGTTAATATTTATATTATTAATTTGATGTCTAGAATTTGTTAATAATCTATTGTTTTTGTTTTGACGTTGCTTGTTGTTAGAATTCGTATTAGTGCGTGTACTGAACATTGACTAGCGGTAATACTGCTCGAAGCGAGGAGGAAGAGGTTATCTGAACGGGCGAAAGTAGGGTTATCAATTTATATGCCCTACGTGTCCGTTCTCCATACTCTTAATTTATACTGGCATAGTCTATAAACGAATGCTGTGTTGATGCAAGGGCGGATCAAAATACAAATTTTGGGAGGGGAAATTCAAAATGTGTCATTATATATTACATATTCTGCAAAATGTCGCAGGCCACAATCAGCTTATTCTACAATAAGATTTTATTCGTTTTAGAGATTACTCGAAAATATTTTTGCTTGAAAGCTTCGTGACAAGTTAACGTTTATAGATACTGAGAAATTTTAGGGGGGTGGGAGGATTTCCCTAATTTCCCTCTCTGAGGATCCGTGCCAGGTTGATGAGAATATTGTTTGACCTTCAGTATTACGAGAAACCAAGAATTCTCCGATGAAATCTCCCGCGAATCAGAATTCCTAACGAATGTACCTGGATTCGAACTATGTCAGGGCAGGCGAGTGCCGTGCCTATTGCAGCGTATTTCGCCCGCGGCGGTGATGCGGGTGACTGCGGCGGCAGGCCGGGCCGTCGCGACGCAGAGGATGTGGTGAAGACGCCAGTCACTGGCGCCGTGACGTCAGTGGACGCGCGCAAAAAGTTTGGTCCTCGCCGGAAACGGCTTCGCTGCGCCGCGCCGCGCGGCAACAGCTGACGTTCCGCACTGGCGCGCATCCCCACTTGTTCTCCGCGTCCGCGCAAGCACGCGAGGCCGCCTCCGACGCCGGCTCCAACACCAACGCCGGCTCCAACACCAACGCTGGCTCCAACACCAACGCTGGCTCCAACACCAACGCTGGCTCCAACACCAACGGCACGGCTGCCACAAAGGAGAACTACGGCCACTGCGAAGTACACGAACTGGTAGTAGAAACGCGTGTGTCAGAGAAGAAAAAAAAATAACGCGTCACGCCTGTCGCAAGCTTTAAACTTGCTCCAGCAGGGGCGGAGTCTCGCTGGAGGAAACACCTGGAGGAGGAAACCCCGTAAACCGACGTACAGGTCGGCGCCGGATGTGACGTTCCATCTTGGAACGCCGCGGAATATAACATGCTCTACGCTTACGAAACTAGCGACCAAAGTAGATGATCCAATACTCCCGCGAACGGGTCGCACTAGGGCGCTGCCAGCACACATTGCGCGAGCTGCGCACCCCTTATTCCACACTCCCTTCCTTGGCCGCTGGGAACGTTCGATTCAGCAGGCGGAATGCGACGTGAATTACCGGGAGAGGTGGCTCAGGGCATCAACTGATGTCACTGTCTGGGATCGGTCTTAGGTTCGAATCCCGACGGTGGCAGTATTTTTGACACTCTAGCTAGATAGCTAGGTCGAGTTCATTCGCTGTCTCACGGAGAATTCTAGCTGCCGGCTGCTCTGATCGGTGGTTTTCTGTGGTTTCTCCAATCTATACCAGGCGATTGCTGGGGCAGTACCCTAAAAAAGCGGGCTACCGATCACACGCAATATTTTCCTCCTCTTCCTTGCCCTATCTTCATCCCTTACTTACATACACACACTAACGTGAACTACACAACCTTGGGAGCTTAGAGCTTGTCCCAGATGGGTTGGTGCCCCGCAGGTGGGAGATTCATGGATGGGTTAAACCCCGCTAGCCGACGGTAGGTCGGCGCAGGAACTCACCATTCAACGGAGGAAGACCACTGCCAGTTCCTGAGGAAAAATCATGCACTTCACTTACGGGATTAATGATATTTTCAGTTGATGCGTTTGGTATCATCAATCAATCAAAACCGCCGCGAATTATGCTGCAGTTCCGCTGTGCGACTCTCGCCTGCTGCGCGCGTAGGCCTGTGAACATGCTCATAAGTCACTACGTGGCGCGAAACTTCCGCTGCGGACGTTTCGCGTTGACTGCAAATATTTCGCGCCGGTTGTAAAAGCCCTAACAGTCGCCAATGCGAAGCTTAGAACGGATTACATACTGTGCTTTTCCCACTTCAAACTTCAGTTGAAGCAGGGATGAAACCAACGCGCGAATGATCCGCCACTCACATTGTTCCAGGGAGTATGGATTGAAGCGGTCTACACGATTTAGTTGTCCACGATCGAGAGAAAGTTATCGTGTATTATTTATTTTATTTTCTACCTTTAAATAGTACTTGTTGAATAATTTCTTTCTTTGTTAGTTCAATATATTTCAAAATCAATAAAATATTTATCTACATACTAGTTTGCGTAAGTAGTGATATGTGATATTTGAAAGGGACTGTACTTTTTGAATGAGGAATGTTGGAAAATCGTAACCGTTGCGATAAAGATTCTTATATTTGTTGTGGTTGAACTATTTAGAATTGAAAATGAAATGGTAGTTACCATATAAGGGCAACATCATTTGATCCATGACGTAACGGAAAACAAATGTTGAAGAAAATCTTATATAATACGTTATTCTAAATATAAATTGAAGTGGATGTTTTTCTTCAGAAGGATTGAATTAATAATCCTGTCCAATTTTTGAAAAAAACATTTATTTTACAAGTATCAAGTTCTATAATGTTTTTTTAATTGTCGAAGTGTTTTGTAGTTTGTGAATACAGAGAAATTGAATTCACTTTCACTTACTCTTCAAGAACAACGTTCAATAGATTTTATAGCTTGTGTAGGCGCGCGTGGATATCCTCGTCAACTGAGACTAGACCCGCGATCATCGTTGGCCTGCACAGAAGCCCTTGCGTAACGCCTACATTAGCCCTCCTAAACGCGCGCATTACTCCAAAGATCAACCCCGTCGGCAGAACATCCGGCGATTGCTCTGCCACGAGCCCAGAATCCCTCCCGCAAAGCCGGTCTGCCTGGGCTTTCAGGAGACCTGGCGCGCCGAGGGCTGGGGGGTGGGGCGGAGCGAGGTGGATGGGGGAGCGCTACCGAATGTGTGTGCTACGGTAGCGCCTCGTGCGACCCGTTTGCGAGAGTAATTGATTCGTCTACTTTGGTCGCTAGTCTCGTAGCGTAGGGCGAAACCGGAATGTGTGTGTACCGGTAGCGCCCTCGTGCGACCCGTTCGCAGAGAGTAATTGATTCGTCTACTTTGGTCGCTAGTCTCGTAATCCGTGGGCGAACGGAATGGTGTGTGCACGGGTAGGCGCCCTCGTGGCGAACCCGTTGGGCGAGAGTATTGATTCGTCTACTTGGTCGCTAGCTGTAATCGTAGGCGAACCGAATGTGGTGCTGCGCGGTAGCGCCCTCGTGCGACCGTTCGCAGAGTATTGATTCGTCTACTTTGGTCGTAGTCTCGTAATCGTAGGGCGAACCGAATGTGTGTGCTAGCCGGTAGGCTCGTGCGAACCCGTTTGCGCGAGAGTATTGATTCGTTCTACTTTGGGGGTCGATAAGTCCTCGTAATCGTGGCGAACCGAATGTGTGTGGCTACCGGTAGCGCCCACGGCGACCCGTTTGCGAGAGTATTGAATTCGTCTACTTTGGTCGGCTAGTCTCGTATCCGTAGGGCGAACCGGAATGTGTGTGCTACCGTAGCGCCCCTGTGCGACCCGTTTGCGAGAGTATTGATCGTCTACTTTGGTCGCTAGTCTCGTAATCGTAGGGCGAACCGAAATGTGTGTGCTGCGGTAGCGCCCTCGTGGCGACCGCGTTTGCGAGAGTTTGATTCGTCTACTTTGGTCGCTAGTCCTCGTAATCGGTAGGGCGAACCGAATGTGTGTGCTACCGGTAGCGCCCATCGTGCGAACCCGTTGCGAGAGTATTGATTTCGTCTACTTTGGGTTGCTAGTCTCGTAATCGTAAGGGAAACCGAATGGTGTGTGCTGCCGGTAGCGCCCTCGGTGCGAACCCGTTTGCGAGAGTATTGAGTTCGTCTACTTTGGTCTGCTAGTCTCGTAAGGTAGGGCATGTTATCTCACCGCGGCGTTGTTACCAAAGTCGGAACG
>BOPP01000041.1:8990187-9017840 GCA_017312745.1 Gryllus bimaculatus
TCACATCTGGCGCCGAGCTTCACATCGGCTTGCGGGGTTTTCTCCTCCAGGTGTTTCCTCCAGCGAGACGCCGCCCCAGCTGGGGCAAGCTCATAGCTCGCGACAGGCGTGGTAATGTAGTGCAAAAGTGTAAATGTGTGTCGATTAGGAGAGGAAGGGACAAAAATAAGGGAGAAAAATCACGTGCAGTCCGTGGCTTGTGTGTTACGGTACTGCTCTGGCATTCGCCTGGTATTCATCGGAGCAACCACAGAAACACTACCGATTAAAACTTCCGAATGCGAGAATTCTTCTCGAGGTAGCGGCTACAGTCTACATATGTAGTTAGCGTTGATAATTCGCAGTGTCTGAGACCAGGAGTTCCTAGGTTCGAGTCCTGACGGTGGCACGATTTTCGACACACTGCTAGATAGCTGGTTTGAGTTTCGGCGCTGTCTGGAGGGACATTATAGCGGCACCGGCTCTAACAGGTAGTTTTCCGATGTTTCTCCGATCAATACCAGGCAAATGCCGGAGCAGTGCCCTAACAACGGGCCACGGATTACACGCGATCTTTCCTTCTTCTTCCTTGTCTTATACCATCTCCTTACTTACTTGCATACACACACACACACACACACACACACACACTAACGTGCACTACACTACCTTGGGAGCTTAGAGCTTGTCTCGAATGGGATGGTGCCCCGCTGGTTGGAGATACCTGGAAGGGTTAAATCCCGCTAGCCGACGGTAGGTCGGCGCCGAATCTCTCCATGTAGCGGGAGAAGCTCACTGCCACCTCCCTAGGGGGAAACATGCACTTCACTTACGGGACTAATGACTTTTGCAGTTGACGAGTCCGTAATCACTAATCAATCAATGAAAAATCTGTGACCGTCTGGATTCAAACCCTAGGTCCTTCTTTCAACGATGCTGGAGAGGCAAGGAGGCTGCGTGGGACGTATCGCAGCCGGGCGCCACGCCCCATCCGCTGGGTCAGCCCTGCCGCGATATCCAGTAGCGATGACGCAGCATTGCACACGGAGAACCTCGCGGGAGGAGTTCATTAAACAAGGGATTTCACGGTTTAATTCGCAAGGCTGGCTGGCACACGAACCAACGCAGCCAAGTTCACCGAAACGTAACGACGCGGCGTGTAGTGAAAACAGACACTAGCCGTATCGCCGTGGTCAACTGCAGAGGCGGAGAATATTCCTCCCTCGTTTTCGATTGCGGCTGCCTTCGTGTTCCATTGATTGTGTGTGGGGGAGGGGTTGCGGTCGTTTGAGGAAGGCAAAACGAACAACTTGCCGGTGTGCTTGTGAAATGGGCCAAACACTTGCAACACATGGCAAGTTAAACTCTAAGGAATAAGAACACTTGGAAATCGAGTATCTTTCGAAGATAATTTCAGAAATTTAATGCAGATAACCTCACAAATCACTTAATTCAAATTTAATGATAATTGAAGCGAAATTTTCCGTGTTATAAGTAGTTTTCTACAACGAAGTTGTCTAAATCGCCTATGCTTAAAATAGGGCCTCCCTGGAAAACGCTGTCGGCCAGTGCAAATAATCTTCATTCTGAGGAAGTTCAGTGTCGGCGATAGCTTTGTTACCCTGAAATAGTAAATTTGGTATTATATTCGAAAATAATATTACAGAAAAGATGTATCATATTTACGGTTTCGCATTTAAACCATTAATTGTTTTGTGATGTTTTCTCATGTCAACGTAATTAAAGGTCTTAGTAAAACAATTTATCCATCACTGATGTTCGAAATTGATGGATCTTTTTGTAAAATCTATATTTGATTTTATATGTGCTTCAAAAGATTTTCACAGAAACGCTCACTAATTCGATATTATCATTTTTGTGATTATAACTGGTCCCCCATTCTTCCCGGTCGAAACGTCCCTCATGTTAAAGGTCAGGGTGAGAGTGAAAATAAACTATAAACAGGAAACAAATCGTTTTCTCTTAACCCAGCCCGTTTTCAAACGGATACAAAAAAAAACGTAAATCGTTTTCCCAGAATCTCGGTAAAGTTGCGTCTTTTTTTTCCAGAGAAGCATAAGCTTTCATCACATTCTTTTTTTTCCACTTCGCATCTCTCGACGGCGGCCGAGCCTAGAGGAAAGAGCGAACATTTTTCCTGCCCGGGTTGAGGTTGAGCAGCAGTCACGGTCGGCCTGCTGGCACGAGGATAGTGGCGGAGCGACAAGGGTCGTGGACTTCTTCCGAGCGGCGCGCCCCCAGCGGCTTGGCTTCCCTTTCACCGGCCACGCTCGCTGCACATCCGCCATCCGCCAGGCGCGGCGCCACTGTACGACTAGCTGCGCTGCGCGGCAGCCGGCGCGGCGCCCGCCGGGAGGTCGAAAGCGCTTTACGCAGGGCCCGGAAACTCTCCATCAGAATTGGGGACAAAGCTAGAGGCTGCTACTATAGGATGCGCTAGTGTTACCGGTTGCAGCTGCTGGTAAGGCTCGCCAACTTTCGCACATAGAAATTGGTCAAGAAATACGAATACAGTTTGATTATGAGCGATTTCTGAAATAAATTACAAAAGAAGTTTAGTACTATGTGTTTATCTTCTAAAATTCATTTATTCATAATAATACACGCATGAAAGAACAGGTAGCGTGAACAGCGGCGCGATCTTTTATATCAAGCGCGTGTGTTTGCATCCCGAGAAGCCACGCGCGTTTTAAATAACGTTGGTCGCAGTTCGTATTTTAGTCCGTGTAAGAAGGTGATGCTCTAGAGCGCGCCACTGTAATGGTCCCCACCACGTTGTACGGGAGTTATAGGGCCCTGGCTTTACGGCGGGCGGTCGTGCGCCGCGCATCGCGGGCTATCGGAAGCACGCCCGCTGCGGACGCGTGACGGCGGAGGCGGCGGCACGGGCGGACGAGAGGTATTGACGGGGGACGAAGCCGGTGGTGTGACAGGTCGGGGACGGATGTGAAGGGCGTGGATTAAAGGGTGAGGTAAAGGCGATGGGAGAGAAGGTGAGGAAGAATAGGGGATGTGAAGGGAACAGGTGGTGGGAGGGCGAAATGATGGAACGGGACTGCAGACGCGTGAGGGCGGAGGCGGAGAGAGGGGCGAGCGAGAGGTAATGACGGGGGACGAGGCGGGGAACGGGTGGTTTGACAGGACGGGGACGGATGTGAAGGGTGGGGTTTGGGGTGGCATTAATGGGTGAGGTGGAGGCGATGGGGAAGAGAAGGGAGGAAAGATATAGGGGGCGTGATGGGAACAGGTGGTGGGAGGGCGAAATGATGGGGCGAGACTGCGGACGCGTGACTGGCGGAGGCGGAGGTTGTGGCAAGCGGCGGGCGAGAGGTAATGACGGGGGTGAGGTGGGTCCAGGTGGAAGTTGTCAGTGAGTTAGGGGATGTGGAAGGGCGTGTTTGGGGAGGATTAATGGGTGAGGTGAAGGCGATGGAGAGAACGTGAGAAAGAATAGGGGGCCGGTCGAGGGACAGGTGGTTGGAAGGCGCAAATGATGGGACGAGAACTGACGTGAGGGTGGAGGCGGTAGGCGGTGACAGCGGCGGGTGAGAGGTGGTTGTCGGGGGGAACGAGGCGAGGAGGAAGAATACGGGTCGTGGCGGGGTAAAGTGAAATGACGGTATGTGGACGGATGTGTAGGTTGTGGTAGGGGCGGATTAAGGGACGGGTGAGGTAAAGGCGATGGGAGAGGAGATAAGGAAGAATACGAGGGCGTAGAGAGAAGAGGACAGGTAGGGTCGGATTGATGGGATGAGAATGGAAGCGGAGGTGATGGTTGTGATAGGGGCGGTTGAAGAGACTGGTGAGGTAAAGACGATGGCAGAGGAGGAGAGGAAGATAACGGGGACGTGAAAGGGTAGGCTGTAGGAGGGCGGAATGAAGGGACGAGAATGAAGGCGAAGATGGTGGTAGGGATAGTTAAAAGGACGAGTGAGGGAAGGAAGATGAGAGAAAGGGCGAGGAATAATACGGGAAGTGGCAGAGGCGGGATGGAGAGAGAAGCGGTGGGATAGAAGAAGAAAGGGGAGAAAATAGAGGCGACGGTGGTAGTGGAGGCAAGGGGCAGAGGCGGGACAGGAGAGTATGGCAGAGGCAGGTGAGAAGTATAAAGACGGCGCGTGAAGCAGAACCGGGACTGGGACGGATGCTGTGAACACGGCGGAGGAATACGAGGAGGTGGTGGAGATGGGAGATGAGAGTCTGGGGCGTGCCAGATGCCGATGCCCACGGCGGGGGGTGGCGGTGGAGGAGAGGCAGAGCGGCGGGCACGAGCGTGACGGCCGCAGAACACGCCCTGCGGCTCTGATCTGTTTCACCTCCGCTCGAGTGCGCGCCGCCAACACTGGGAACCGGGGAGCGCTGCGTTCTGTTGCCGCCCCCGCACTCTCCCGATCCCTTCCTCCTTGCCAACGCCTGCTTATTTTCTCTCGTGGGGAGAGAGAGAGCTTCCTCGGCAGAAACATCGCCCGCTCCGCTTCCCCTTTGCCCCTAACGCGCCCCCGCCTGCCTGCTTCTCTTTTCAGCCTCGTGGCCAAAAAACATCGATGCTTTTACAACTTCGAGATTTTCGACGAAAAATGTAGATATATTAGCATCGATGTTTTGTGTTCGATATATTTTTCTTCAATTCTAAAAATTGTACCAGAAATATCGATGTTTTCAAAAATAAATAATGATATAAATAAATTTTTAAGAAACGATTTGTTTTTGTGAATTTCTCAGAACCAACGGCCCCTGACATCTATCGTTGTTGTTGATGCCCTAACGGGGAGATTTCTGTACGGTTACCTTTGGGGGTTTGTCCAGGATATCTCAATTTATTAAAATTTTAACAAAATATCTATTATATATTTCATGGGAAGAAATAAAAAGTAGATATAAGGACTCCTTCTTTACATTCGATAAAGAATATTTTTAACGTTTTATTTATACGTGACCAAACAATAAAATATAACTTAAGTACATAATGAAAATGGAAAGAAGATGGGAAAATCCGATCTGTTGTATCATATTTAAAACATTGTTATTTTATCGGTCTTAACAACCTTTTGGTGATGCATCGATGTATCGATGTTTGGATAAAATTTGCCATCACTATCCCCAACCCTCTGTAGCACTCCCCCGCCCCCCTCGCGTGCTACTTGCGCCTGCGTGCCCTTGAACTCGCTGTTTTTGTTTTCCTCGAACTCGGCGACGTCAGCGCTGTAATGCATCCTCTTATCACTCGTTTGTAGCGAAAAACATTCCACTCTTCTATTTTCACATTCACGAGACATTCACGTTAAATTTTCCACATTCAATAGACGTTTGTTTCGCATCACAGGAAGAATGATATCTTAAACATGCAATAAATATCGCTCATATGAGCGTGTCTCGTTACTATGAGTACTTGTTTACACGTTGAGTGATTAAAATACAATATCCAAGAAGAGAATATGCATGAAATAAAGTAAACACATTGAATTCTTCGTGTATATTATTTATAGCCGTCAAACGGGTTACTTTGTCCCTATTGCGAGTTAGTTTGTTCCAATTTTGTCACCATATTATTCAAAACACATTGGATGTAATATTACTTTACTAGTGATGAGCCCTTTTGTGATCGGTTGTACATGATCCCAAAGCAATCTACTTCCGGTGCGCATGGCTAAAGTAATTTTTTCGTCAGTAGGCAAAAAAAAACAACAATTTTTTAAAATTCTTATAAAACTGTTTTATCAGTTTACTCTCAATATACTCACATGTCTTTGGCATCTTCCACTGAAGTACATATAAGACAAGTTATACTACGCTAGTCGCTACAATTTTCATACGTATGTTGTAATTATTCCCGTCGTTTCTCTTCATTTCTCATGCTTCTTCTTGTCTGTTGTTGTTCTCGTGACATTCCACGGTTTTGCGTGTCCGTTTCTTTGCCTCGCCCTTTGAACAGCCTCTTCGCTTCGCCGCCTCGCGCTCCCTGAGCTTTTCCGGCCCGCCGCGTCGCCCGCGCCGCGCCACCGTCGCTGCACCAGCCAGCGGACGTCCAGATGATTGAGGGACAGTATCGCTGCTGGGCTTCCATTGTGCTGTCCGATGCTAATTCGATTTGCTCACCCGCTCCCGGCGCGCGCGCCAGCACCGGAGGGCGCGTCACGTGATGCACCGTCGTGGCGCGTGCAGCGGGGTGGAGCCCCAGTGCATGTGACGGCGCGGCGGGAGGAGCTTCGACAGCGCGCGCGTGCACTCGCCTCGAAGGAGTGGAGGAGCACCGGGAGTTCGCCTTGCACGAGAGCGAAAAAGGGAACTCGCTTCTTTCGTCCGTCTGTAACATCGATAACAGAGCAGCGCTATTACCAAACATTAAGTAAATTCACGAATTTAATACATCGACTAACTAATGGTGCAAAAGCAGCACATACTTTCTCGCCCGTATTTTCACGGAAAATCACGCCAAAGTACTCAAATTTTTAAAAAGTTGTACATGACCTTATTTCAAAATCTATCTAAGACGTATGTTTCACTAAGGAAAAAAAAAAAACAATTGTATTTAGTATTTTAGTTAGGGGACAACTCGGAAAATATTTTGAAAATTCCACTTTTTGAAAAATTAGAGTTTTCCTTGAACATGAGACGTGCACAATTCTCTTAAACGTCCTTCACACTACCAATCAAGAAAATGTAAAAAAAACCGGTGGAGCCATTTTTTTGAAAATTTGGAAAATGTTCAAGGGGCTTGATGTAAAGTACCCCTCGAAGTTAAAATATCGAAATAGTCATATTCAAGAGGCGACAACATCAGACAGATGAATTGGGAAATATGTATTTTGGAGAAAATCGGCTGAACGGTTTAGCCCCCTAACGTTTTTCACACACGGCAGACGTTACGCCGTCATTCGATTTTTCGTTATGAAGGACCCGCAAAACATGGATTCTGGACACGCCACGTGTTAGAGGATTTGTTTCCTAAATTTTGCTGGATTTATCCACTTTTCCGTTACTACGTTACCATGTTTCTAAACATCGATATTTGAAAGCCGGTGTAGTAATCTCTAACACTAAATTTGTGCACAACAAAATTTAATTTGACGGTGGCGATATTTATTAATTATAATTACTATTTAACTCAAAACGAAATGAAAAATAATAAAATCGAGGGGTCAAAGTAAACTTGAAACCCGAGCGCCCAGGCTCATCTCAAAGGGTCAGTCTTGAGTTCAGCGAATCAAGGTGCGGGAAGCAGGGCATGCCATATGCGTTGTCCGCTTCTCCATGTGCGAAATATTTTCGTACGAAAAAAGATGTAGGAAATATCAGGGAATCGGGGTCTTCTCAAGCGAGAGACTTGCTCCATGAAGGTGAAACGAATCGCGTTCTGGTGCGATTGTTTGGTTCGGAACTCTTAAACTAACACTGATGCCATTAATTCTTTCATTTTTGTAACTTTTACAATATTGTGATAATGAGAATTCATCATTCAACAAAAACCACCGAAAACGTAAAAGCATATAGTACAAAACATTGATGTCAAAATTATAGGCTTTAATACGTTTCTACAAAAAAATCGATGTTTTGAAAACCTCGACATCGATGTCGCGACCCTAGTAACAGTGTGCAGCCGTTTGATGAATGTATACGTATATAATTACTCTCTGAATCAAAATCAACGCGGAAAGGATATCCTGTTCAATGTTTTTGCGTGGACTAGAATAGCACTAAATGGAAATCGTAACAGTAAATCTGATTGACTAGACTGCCTGTTCAAGAATTCATGTTGGTAACACTTTGAATGTAATTCGACAGCGAAAACATCATGGTGAGTGCTTTTTTTGTGAGAAGAGCAGAAAAAATGGGGATGATTAATTGAATGACGCTGGGAAGTTCTCCGATAAACGAGCCGGACTGGTAATTAATGACCGAACACATACAATCGCTTCATTGAGCGAAGGAAAAAATCTACGGTGTATGATTAATACATAATCATTATTCGACCTGACACTATCACAGTTTTCGAAAGTGAGATGTGCTTTGTGATGAAATAGAACTAATGCGCTCCTTTGGAGCCTATACTAAATGTTTTGGATGGCGCACTAATTATAATATTTACCTTATAAATTAAAATGTTTAAAAAGATATTAAAGTGTTACACCATCGGCTTAAACTCTTCTGTCTTGTTTTTCCGAAACAATCGTGAGTACAGCCAAGCCAGAATTAGGAGCAAAGCTGATTATTAATTCATATGCATATACATTCGTGATTATTGCCTTTGCGAATTACAACTGCGAATTGGGGTCTCAGAGGAGATTTTGCTGTGCTAACAGGGTTCTGACAGCTAGTCTGGGACCTGAGCATGACAAATGGCATGGGAATGTCATTCGTGGGTGAATTAGATAGGAAATGGATTCAATGTATACTATTTTTGGAAATATTAAAATTATTTACATTTCCAGAAACAATTTTCAGATATCGCCTGTATATCTTTAATAAACAAAATAATGCTAATGAAATTTCTGCCAATTCGTATCGAATTGTACTCGCATTCTTTCACATTTTATGTTCCGTATTTTTATAGACCGTCAAAATAAGGAGTCATTTTAAAACACACATATTAGTGGAATCATAAACACTTTTCAGGAAATTTTGCATTTCTTTTAATGTAATGTATGTTAGTTTATGCCGATGTAACTGTTCATTACATTAAAAGAAATGTGAAATCTCCTCAAAAATGTTGATGATTCAACTAAACAAACCTTTTATTATCAAACTGATGTACTTGAATATGGAGAATAGAATATTCGAAACGTTGTACTGTTTTTTATGTATAATCAAAGACAGTAACGATAATAAATATTTAATATGTGTGTGTTTTAAAATTATTTCTATGTTTTTACTGTATAAAAATTCGGAGCAAGAAATGTCAAACAGAATTGTAATGACAGTCTAAAAGACTCAAATCGTACTCATTTCAGTGAACCATTTAAGGCCTTAGTCCGAGTCCTTTAGAACTAGGACCAAGGCTCCTCATTGGCTGATTTATACGGCGCACGTAAACCCATCCTGAATTAAAAATAACCGCAGAGCACGCCCGGGCCCGCACCCTCCCGGGCTGGGTCGGCATCTAATCGAGTCAACTGGGCCGACCTTGACACGGACGAGGGCGGTGGCGACGGCGGCAGCAGCGTAGGCGTATGTGGAGGCAACAGGGAGAAGGCCAAGTGGAGATGGAGATGGAGACGGAGGCAGAAACGGTGACGGTGACAGTGACGGAGGCGGAGGTGGAGACGGAGGCGGACACTGTGATGAAGACGGAGGTGGAGATGGCGGCAGAGGCGGAGGCGGCGGCGGAGGCGGAGGTGGTGGCGGAGGCGGAGGTGGACACGGAGATGGAAGCGGAGAAGTAGGCATACGTGGCAAGCGGAGACAGCGCGGAGGCAGGTGTGGAGACCGAGATTGAAAACGGAGATGGAGACCTAGGCGGAGGCGGTCTCGGGGCGGAGCCTGAGAGGAAGTGGAGATGAGACGAGAAACTTGAGCGGAGTCGGAGGTTGAGATGGAATGGAGAATGGAGGACCTAGGAGGAGGCGGTTGTCGGGGCGGAGAAACGGTGACGAAGCGGAGCCTGAGATGGAAGTGAGATGGAGACGGCAGGACTGAGCGGAGGCGGAGAGTGAGATGGAAGTGGAGATGAGACTTTAGGCGTATGCGGCAGCGGTGAGGTGACGGAAATCGATGGGAGAGGCGAATGGTGCAGGTACTGACGAAAGCGGTGGAGGTCACGGTGGCGGTGCGGCTGCCCCGGTTACTAGTGTCTGGCCTCGAACCCGCCGCCGCCCCGCCTGCTGATATGCATGCGACAGGCGCCCCGCGACCGCAAACGCGGGGGCGCGGTGACCCTGCTACGCCGCACGGCCTCGCTACCTGTGTTTGCGAACCACGCTGCCTGCTACTCCCCCCCCCCCCCACACACACACACCCCACCCCCGGTCCCCTCCCTCGCCACCGCCACGCAACCGCAGCGCGGTGCTGCGGCCGCGCCGGCCGAATTAACGCCAGGGTTCTCGAGGTGCGAGTTCAAGGTCAGGTGCGCGGTGCGTGTTGTCAGCCTCAAAGATCGCAGGGAACGGGGGAGGGGATGTAGGTTCGGAAGTGGGGGAGGAGTTTATGCGGAAAAAATTTTTTAATCTGTTTCTGTTAGCTTAAGCGCCGTTGCATGAAATATTCATGGGTTGAATATTGTCGCGCTCTCTCTTCTAGTCGCGTGCGGACAAAACTTTTGAAGTAACCTTGTCGATGGTATTTGCATACATTTGGTCGTGTCTCTACGCGTGAAAGTGTACCGACTGGAAAAAGAGGTGTTATTTCTATAAAATAACACGTGTTTGGTTCTTGTTATTAAATGTGACGAAAGACCCTTCTACTTGTACATCGAACGTATTTGAATGTTCACTTTATTTGATATATCGATTAATTATGGACCAAGTATTCAGATATGGTGTGTCTCGGCTTGGAAAATAATGCCTTTTAATTTGGATACTACTCTATTTTTAATTTGCATCGTGAGATTAGCAAGCATCCATTTTCTAAACCTTGAGTGAAACGCTTAATTCAAGTTAGATTTGACACGCTTATACAATGTTTTGCGTATTCTAAAACATAAATAATCTAAAATTGCCCCAAAAACAAGACTAGATGTCATAATTCTTTGCTGAAACCTAAGTAATCGACGATATTTGCTTTACTCCATTATAACAAAAAGAACAACTTTCTTATGTTGCAGTCCTAGCCTTTCTTGAAGATGGGGTAGCCACCTCTTTGGGTTTGGCCCAAACTCCGGGTTTCAAAACTAATCTTCAGGCCCAGGGTTAATGTGAAAAATGTCAGGGTTAAACGAGCAGTTAAATTCGTGGTGAAAAATCTACGGAATTTTGTGGCTGAAATACGTGGTGTAATGGCTTCTAGAAGGTGGCAACCCTTCTGGGAGACTTAATTTTTGTGGCACCTCCCCATCCAATGAAAATCTCCGGTTCCCGGGCTTCCGGTCTCCTTGATGGAGACTTCATTCTTGTGACCTTCCCCGCCCCCAGCGATTCAAAATCTTCGGGGCACGCGCTTCCAGAAGTTGGCAACCCTTCTCGAAGACTTTAATTTTTGTAGTGCCTCCCCTCCGAATGAAAATCTCGGGACCGCGGGCTTCCAGAAGGTGGCAACCCTTCTCGCAGACTTAATTTTTATGACCTTCCCCGTCCTCTGCGATTCAAAATCTCTAGGCCACAGGCTTCCAGAAGGTGGCAACCCTTCGCGGAGACTTAATTTTTGTGGCACCTCCCCATCGAATGAATATCTCCGGGCCACGGGCTTCCAGAAGGTGGCAACCCTTCTCGCAGACTTAATTTTTGTGACCTTCCCCGCCCCCAGCGATTCAAAATCTCCGAGGCACGGTCTTTCAGAAGTTGGCAACCCTTCTCTGGGACTTAATTTTTGTGGCACCTCCCCATCCAATGAAAATCTCCGGTTCCCGGGCTTCCGGTCTCCTTGTTGGAGACTTAATTTTTGTAACCTTCTCCGCCCTCTGCAATTCAAAATCTCCGGGACACGGGAGTTGGCAACCCTTCCAGAAGGTGGCAACTCTTCTTGAAGACTTTAATTTTTGGAGTACCTCCCCTCCGAATGAAAATCTCGGGACCACGGGCTTCCAGAAGGTGGCAACCCTTCTCGGAGACGAATGAAGGGCCTGGTCACGGCGCGGTTGCTCTCGCCGTGCCTCCCTCGCTCGTGTCGTTTCATCCGTGAGCACACGGCGTCCGTCTTTCGCTCTCTCCGCTCCTCCTAATCGGTTTCCGATACGGCTGAGGTGGTTAATGTTCCAGAAGCTCCCCACCCCTCCAGTTGAGGCTATGGCTTCGCGCTCTTGACGGATTGAGCGAAGAGGTACTTTTCCCGATTACTCCTCGCTCATCTCTTCACCGCCACCGCTTTTGTTTCTCCCTCACCCTCCAGTTTATGCTCCGCCTCTTTTTCTCTAACTTACACCCACACTCCCTTCCTGCACACAACCATTTTTGCGCACCCGCGTTCATTCAGAAGCTTAACTCTACTTTTATTACCTGCCCATTCTCTGTTCATCTCTGATGCTATACTTTTGTTTCCTTACTTTTGCTCTGCCTCTATCTGCTCTGCTCTCTCTCTAAGAACGAGCTTTGAATTGGAAAAGGTTCGAATTCCACTAGTTACGAGGAATTCAATCTCGTAAATCTGACTAACCCTCTTGTCGACGCTACACAACAAAAATTCAATTTCGGAGATTTCGACGAACTTGCGCAAATTGGAAAATATTCGAATTACCAAAATATCGTTACGAAGCAACTTGCAGAATAAGTCGTTCTCGTTTTACATTATTCTGTTCGTGTGGTGGGTTTATTTTCTGATAACATCTTAAATTAACAGAAAGCAATTCGAGGAGCGTTCGTGACCTAGTTAGTAAAACGAGAAAAGGGTGTTCAGAGATAAATTCGCTGGAACTAAATCTTCGCAGCTTTATACAATGCCCAACTATTATTGAATTCGTCGTGTAACCGCTCTATCTATAAAATCTTCTAAAGAGAAAGAATAAATATATTTCTTCTCCTAATTATTGCTTCAATTGAAAATATAAAAGTGAGAAAAATAGTACGTAGTGAATAAACGTTTTGCTTTCCAAAATATGAGTTAATTAAAATTCTTTGAAAGATATTATAATTAGTTATTTTTCACGAAAATGTGATTAGATGATTCTGAAACGAGAGCAATGCATTTTGCAAACAATATTTTAATAAAAAATAACTTATCGGAATAAAATATCCATAATGATAACGAAATTTGTATTAGTGAAGCAAACGAAAGTTTTGAAAATGTCTTCCATTGTCACATTCCACATGTGCATCTATTGCTGCGACCTTAAGCCCCTCGCACTCCGCCTCTGAAAGCTCTTGCAAATACTCGCTGCCTTATGCCTTCTTGCGAAACCACTCCAAAGAATGAAGAGGTACTTAACATTGTTTCACACATTTGTGACTCAGAAGTGCACAGATCCCAGCGGAATTGGGAGAAGAGACATTGATTCATCACGATGAATTTCAAATTCAGCGTGTAAAATGTCAAATACTTTCGCAAACTTATCAGATTGCTGATGATGCACACATCAGTCTCGTTGTGGAAAAGGGGAAAAGTGGAATGGAATGATGTATACAGATTTGATTTCAAACATCTTAATTTGTAAAAATATTGACACAGTGATATAAATATTTATTTTTGCAACAATTCATCAGTATTAGTTATTGTGACACGAAAAGAATTATTTGAAAAAGTAACTATTAAAATTAGTTTTCATTTTTTCTTCTCTTTTCGGCATTTCATTTTTTCTAATGACTCAAGCATTTTATTTGGGATGAGGGAAACGATCCCAACCGTAAAGCTCTAATGCTGTCATAGCTCGATCACGACTAGACGACTACAGTTTGGAAATGTACGCAAACCGCAAACCACCGTAGCATTAAGTAAAGATGCGGTGCTTTCATGGACCTCGAAATCCTTTCGTGCATACGAGAGCTGGTTGAAATAAACTTCGAGTCCGGAATGAGGCTCAACCCAATTGCAGCCTCCGGGTCTGGCACTCTCTCGCATTATCGTGCGACCGAGATTGGGTTAATAGCCAAACGCACAGCCGATAATCTGATGATTGGGCGTTTGAGTAACTTTCAAAGGACGGGGTAACCTGCGTAGCTTGCACAATCGCTTTGCCAAGTAACAGTGGATGACGCATTGTATTAAATAAAATGAGGAGCCAAAGCGGATCGTTTTAATTCTGTTCTCAACTGACTGAGGAAAACGGCCATGAAGGGCACATCCTCCGTCGAGGAAAGGAGATAGAAAAAGATTCACAGATAATTTGCTTTTTTTAGTTTGAACAAACTTCATAACAAATGCAAATTAATTGTAGAATTATTATAATAGAATTTTGTATATTGAAACATGAAAATGGATGAACTCTTGGACGCACAGAAAAATCTAATGTAAAACATTCGTCGTGAAATAATATTTTAAACGCAAAACTTTTGAAGATGGATCTTTCAAAACCTGAATCGCATGTATGAATGCCTTTTTTAAATGTATGGCTTCTTGTTCGACAAATTAGTCTTTCAAGGATTAGGAGGTACATTAGTTAACAGATCTTATAGGATATGACCGTCCTTAAATCGAGAGTGGATTACTTGTGATTACTGAATGTTATTAAAATATGAGTATAGTTCTAGATTGAGAGGTAATGCGGGCAGTATGGGCGAGGCGGAAACTTCTATAAGATATGAATCGACCTTTTGTGATTCTCGATTAAATGCGTGATTTGTTGTTTCTGCCTGTATGGCAAATTTGTAGCAGGGTAAGTTTGGTAAATTGTTGAAGACATTTTTGGCCAGTTATTTCCCGGTCTCGTACTAATATATATTTAATTCTCGTCGGATTTGGGTCGGAATTGGTTTTGAACCATTATTCGTTTAGGTATTTATTTTGAACGTTAAAAGTTACCGGTAAAAGTGGTTCGGAACATCAACTAATGTCACTAGAGTGATTGAGACGGGGAGGTCTTAGGGTTTCAGTGCCGAAGATGACAGAATGTTCGACACTGGCTTCTCTACTAGGTGGAATTCAGTCTCTGTCTGGAGGAGAATTCTAGCGACCGGCTGCTCTGATCGGTAGTTTTCCATGGTTTCTCCGATCAACACCAGGCGAATGCCGAAGCAGTACCCTAACAGACTACGGACCGCGCGCGATCTTTCCTTCCTCTTTCTTGTCCTACCTCACCTCTTACTTACACACACATACATGCAATACACTACTGCACATGTCAGGAGACCAGTCAGGAGAGCTTTGTCTTTTCCCGACTGGGGCGGTGCCCCGCTGGCGGGAGGTACCTAGTTGGGGAAAACCTCTCTAGCAACTGTATAGGTCGGCACCGAATCTCGCCATGCAGCAGGGGAAGATCACCGCCACCTCTCGCGATAAAAAACATGTACAACTCTTACGGGATGAGAACCTCGGCAGTTGACGCTCCCGGCAACTAATCCACTAACGTCGTCGGATGTGGTGATCGGGGATGAACCACGATTGCGGCGGCGCTGGTGTAACGGTTAGCGTACCGGACTGTTGTACCCAAGTTCGCGGGTTCAAACCCAATCAAAGCCGTGGATAAAGGCAAAAAAGTCCTTCGTACGCCTTCCTTCGGAGGGGAAGTAAAGCCGGCTGTCCCATGTTAGTAGATTTACTTGCATGTAAAAGATCCTCAAGCCTAAATGACGCCTCTGAGCTAAATTCAAACCGCCTGTTTCTCGCCCAAGAAATACCTTCTTTATCTACTGGTTGGTGAAAGGAGCGTAGCGAAATTTGCGTGGTAAGACGGAAGAGCGGGCCTGATAGCCCGAGTCTCGCCACGTAAAATAAGGCAAATTCAATTCAATTCAACCACGGTGCGTTGAGATATTTATTTTGAACGCCCGTTGGTGCGAGTGGCGGCAGCCGGCTGCGGCAGCTATGTCCGCCAGGCGCCCGTGACGCACGCGTGTGGAACGGACGGGCGGGCGCCCTCAAAGTGGGCGTAATGGGCGGTGGCGCGGCCGGCGCGTCGTCTGATGGGCGCTAATGCTCTAACGAGGCGCTCAACTGAATAACCACTTCGCCTCGCCTCGCCTCGCCCGCGCTACCCGCTGGCCGCTGGCTGCATCCACCACCCACCACCCATCATCGCCACCATCGCCCACGCAGCCGTCACAGACATCGCCTTGGCCACTGCCAGGCTGGTTCCAATCGCTGCGGCCGCCATGGTTGCCGTCGATTAGTGATGCGACACTACAGAAAAGCATTCGTATTACTAAACATCGTTAGTAATATGTCTGTCTGTCTGTACTTGACGCGACAGTCTGCGAACGGGCCAGGGCCTACCAGCAGCGTCACGACATGGGCAGCTAGGGGCTTAAGGGGTACATCCTTACGCCAAATCCTGGTCTTCTGAACCGGAGAAGTGAGTTTTCTCGTAGTCACACAGCAACATATACTGCGACATTGAAAGGAAAACGCACACTATAATCTTGACCGACCTGGAATCAAACCCGTGGTCGCGTGAAGGAAAGCGAGTATGTTGGCCAATGAGGTAAAGTTGACCATCGAGGGAATGTTAGTAATACACGAACCAAAAACTATTTTTATGTTTTTAAAGATACTTTAAAGCTGGTTTAGTAGTCTATGATATTAAATTCGTGCGCAAGAAAAATTAATTTGACAACTGCCGTGTTTTTTAATTTATAATTAAGATTTATCTGAAAAAAAGTTAAAAAATCGGAACAATCGAAACAACTAAGCCTGAGCGCCCTTGGAAGTCATCTCAAAGGTTCAGTCCTCACTTCGTCGCAAAAGGGTACAGAAGGAAAGGGAAGGCCCTATGCACACGTATGCATCGACCGCTTCTCTACTTGGGTAATGGGAAATAGTAAGGAAGCGTCGAGATCATCTCGGGAAAGCGATAGTCTGGTCGATTAAGATAAAACAGCGTTCGCGTTGGTTAGACCACAAAAATTGTCAGTGCACTACGAGTTATTATTTCATATTTTGGCTTTTACAAAGTTGTGATTATGAGAATTGTTCATTTATAAACAAAACATCGGAAACGTAAAAAACATGTGGTACAAAACATCGAAGTCAAAAAGCATCGGCTTTAATTTATCGATGTTTAAAATGTCAGTGTTTCTCTAAAAACATCGTACTTGAAAACATTGACATCGATGTCACATCCCTACCGGCGATGCCAGCGCGTCCTCTGGCCACCCGCCAGCCAGCCGTCACAG
Organism: Gryllus bimaculatus; assembly: GCA_017312745.1. Taxonomy (NCBI): domain Eukaryota; kingdom Metazoa; phylum Arthropoda; class Insecta; order Orthoptera; family Gryllidae; genus Gryllus; species Gryllus bimaculatus. The sequence goes on from BOPP01000041.1 coordinate 9,007,035, forward strand.
CTGCTTCGCGTCCCCCGGCCGCTTCCTGTCGACAAAGCGGAGTCCCGATCTCCGACAGCGGTCAGCATTGCCCTAGCTGCACAGCAAAGCCAATATTCACTCCAGAAAAGAAGAATTAGCCGACCTGGATGGCTGAGGTCGCTAAGGGCGTGTACCGATTCAGCGCTGCGGTCCGAAGGGTCGCGGGTTCGAGTTTCGCCTTGGACATGGTTGTTCGTCCGTTGTCTCTCATATATGTGTTGTCGCGGAGGTCCCCGAGTACTTTTGACTCAAGATCAGAGAAGCCCGCACGTGTGTTGATGTCTAGTGTAAGTGCGAATATGCGTCCTATCTGGACGTAAAGGGTAACCGGCTGTTGGCTGAAAAAAATCCCTAGGAAAAAAAGCATTATCTTCATGTTTAGTCTTGATGCAGACAAGCTCTTCCTGAGCCTATACAGAAAGCAATGTGTATAGAATAATATGAAAATTGTATAGTAATAATGCACGTTAACACTGCTTAGGATGCTTCAGAGACAACTCATTTTTTTCCCTGATCTTATTTGATTTTGTGCTGCACTATTGCATTTTAGAAGTTTGCTAAAATTATTTGAAGTTATAGTTTTTTTCCATCGTATTTCCACTGTCGAGAAACCTTCCCAGTTATTTATCACACGGAGAATTGAACACACCCAAGGATTACTTTCACTCACAGTAATATCACTACATGAGATGCGGTTGCACGAAGTTTTCTGCCACATTGGCTACCAATGAAATAGTATTGACCTGCGACTCTAGGTCTGGTTGCCTTTCGAAATAGAAAGCGGATTGCGTGCCCTTAACTGGTTTGGGGAATCCACCTGGGCAGGTCGTTTTGAACATTTCTTACGCCAGCAACGATGGGAAAGTTACACTGCCATTCCAGTTTTCATTAGCTTCATTGACTGTTAAACTCATGAAGTAATTGATGCTTCAGAATTTTAAGTGTCTCATTAACTCATTTTTATGAAGTTAAAAATGATGAGTTCTTGTAAATAAGGAAGTAAGTCGGTAATTGTCATTTTACTTCTGTGTTAACAAACTTGTGTTCTCTCTCGAACAAACCACGTGAAAGCCTTCAAGTACCTACCATGAATAAGATAGACAAGTAACAAATCTGTAATTTTAATCTCGATTGGACTACACATAACATTTTGAATTGCAAAAATAGAATTGTTATAAATTTAAACCTTCAACCGTACTTGAGAGTGAAGCTTGAACGTTTGTAAAGGATATCATTGAGAAAGTAAAGGAGATTAGCAAAGGGTTTCAAGAGCCCTTGACAATTATTTGTAAAAACATTAAACAGTTGGCATGAGAAAAGAATATTCCGATGCTGAAATGTGATTTGTACTTGCATAAATTTATTATTCTTTACCTTTTTGTCTTTATTTTTTGTGTGAGGAAAGAAGAACCGATATTTGTTTTCAGATTACAATGCTACGCAATTATAGACAAAACCTAATGTACTCTTCACTTCGTTCTTTTATTGCCCCGAACAGATTCGGGTCAAGTATCATTGGCTTTCAATACTACATACTCCACAACTAGCTGATTGAGAATCACATCGCGATGTGCCAGTTAGTATTTCATATGTTGAGAGTAGCAGGCAGCAGTGTTGAAACACCGAAGTTACACTCGGAACGCGTGTCCGGGGCCTGCCCCGAATCCCATTCGCGTTGATTAATGCGCCCCCTGTCACAATCGATGGAGCCGTCAGCGAACGGATAATGCGCGGAAGGTGTCGCGTCAGAGTAATGAGCGATGAGTCATTCGATAAGCCCCAGGGCGTCTCATTCATCTTCTGGATCAGAAATCTGACGCCCCTTCCCCTGACAAATGCGCCGAAAAAAAAAGAAATATCGCTTCCTCGTATTTTTCAGAGCACAAACAAAGGAAGTGTTAGGGACGAGAGGCGCACGATTTATGAAGATGGAACAATGCACTCTCAAGTATAGCACGTATTCCTTCGTAGGTGGACTGGAGAATATACAATTTTTAGGCGTTTGTTTTGCATCGTTAGCATAGTTTAAAGGCTTGTTTTAGAAGATTTAGAACTCTTTAGAGAATTTGTTTTGTTTTTATGGATTCTTTAGGGTTAAGAGATTTTTGAAGAAAGTGAAGAGACCGATTTGACATTTCGCATGATCGATGAAGTAAAGTAATTCTGTTACAAAATATAATTAAGCTTTTTCAAAATAATTTTAGAGCTTTAATTCGTTTTAGGAGATAATTGTCACCATCAATAAAATTATTGCTTGATCAATAATTATTATAATATTTGTCTCGTAAATAAAAATGCAACACTTTATTTTTCATTGCGTATTAAATGAAAAAAATTGTATACTTCAGCACATAAAATTCAATATTACGTTAAAGTTCCCTAATTGTTTTCCATGTTTCCTGCAAAAATGAGCCGAATTTTAGTAATGTTTTACTGAAATAATATTAAAATAAATGATATCGAATTATCATTGTGTTCACCTGGGCCTATCATTTCATTTGAAAATTCAAATCAAACTTTTCTAGTGCCTCAAAACCGTCTTTCACCTTAAAACTATGTCAACATTCCTTCATTGTCAAACATCACACCTTTTCCCCCTTATTTGCATCAGTTTTAAAAAAATCGATTTTTTGGGGGAATACTTTTGTCAGTGTTTTCTGCTTTTTGGCTTACTTTTGAAGCGAAAGGTGTTTTTGCTCATGTGCCTGTGAAATAACACCTCGACGCTCGACCTCTCTCGTGTTACACTTCGCGTGCAACCAGTGGGTGCGCCCGCCCGTCCACTGCCGTGGGCGCCGCCCTGAGAAGCGGGCGAAACGGGAACATCTCTCGCGATCCTTCGCCCAGACCTGATTCTCCGCCGCCCGCCGCCCGCCGCCCGCCGCCCGCCGCCCGCCGCCTGCCGCGCCGCCGCCCAGCCGCCCGCCGCCCGCCACCAGCCGCCCGCCCCCGCCCCCGCCGCCGCCGCCCGCCCCCAACGCGCCCTCGCTCGCCCTCAGCCCTCAGCCGCTGCAGCCGCCCGCCCCCAGCCGCCGCGCCCTCAGCCGCCGCGCGACACTGCCCCTGTCGCGCCCGCCCCCTGCCCGGCACCCGGCCCCCCACCCTCGCAACTCTCCATCTCGCCGCCCCCGCCCTCTGCAGCCCACACACGCGTCGCTGCCGGCCCGCCACTTGCCATTCGTCGCATGCCCATCCCAATTTACTCGACGTGCAGCGCGCACCAGCCAACTCGTTCGACCACCTTTTCTACGTCCAGCAGTTGACATATTCTCGTTTCGGAGTGAATTTGCTCACCTACTTAAGATTTCGCTTTTTACCCAACTGGGTTCCGTCTCCCCAACCAACTAGCCTTGTGTATGTAATCTCCCTTGATAAACCTAAGATAAATTCTTTGAAATATACCGATTTTTATGAATAATAACGAATATTTGATTAATACAGTGTAAATATATAAACGATGTTTTCGTAGTATAGCATCGGTGATGATATCCACTGATTTTTATGTATCAGTTCTATCGAAACATGACAGCATTATTGTGGCATTTAATACACAAGTCATAAACTGGGTATCATCTTCAAAGAAAACCGGCTTCTTCAATGCAGAATTTTATATGAATCCTCTAATATGAAAATGGAGCTTAAAAGTTCCGAAGTAATTGAGAAACAATTATAAAATGAAAGATTGGTTTATAGTATCACCTTCTCGCACTTTATCTTGATACTCTTTCGTGCCCAAAGACCAACGAAAAAAACCGGAAAACTATAAAGTTTTACGTAAGAGTATGTAATTGTAATTGTATATATCGGTGTGTACAATTGTACATGGCTATTCTTTTCCGTCAAATAAACACCAAACATCTCAAAAAGTTGAACTAATCCATGTGGACCGTATTAATTTGCAATACACATTTCGTATTGTAATTCGTGTGCGGGGAAATAAAAAATGATTAATATCATAATGTCGAAGTCGACAGCTGCTCGCTGTACAACGAATGTGCAGTATTAGGTTTTTAGTTTCTTTTTATCCTTGTTTCGTAATATTTCTCCCTCTGTGGAATTATACCTTATTTTGATTTGTCGCGTATCTAACAATACATTCTTACTGTTATCAAATTATCAACTTCAAAACAGCCGAGTGAAATTTAATTGGGGGATAAAAATATTCATTGAAACGAGATCCCATTTTTGTCTTTGTCAGCGCCGAATGAGAGTTTTTCCATCATTTGAGAGTCCGTCGAAGTGAAATTACTAACTCCCCGGGGTTTTGAATAATTCACCACTTCTACGATGTTATTCGTCATGAATTATTTAATGTTCGAATGCAAATGAAAAACCCCGTTGTATTGAATTCGTTCTACTGCATTGAAATAATCACGTAACTGCCATTACCATCTAATGTTACTCCATTATGAGAAGCCATATGTGACATCCTAATACCCAATCAAGCATGACATATAAAAGAGATAATTGATTTTTATAACGAAATAAAATTATATATCAAGAATGTAACAATCAGTATTGACTTTTAAATTCTTTTAGTTAACTTTATGAACTGAAAGTTATGCAATTGTTTCGTAATTAAATGCCACGGAGCTTTTCCGTGCTCATTAAACATATTTGTTATTTAGGTTACGGATTAACGAATTATTATTTTAATTTTACGAATTCGTTTTGAGAATAGGGACCCAGGAATAAGGAGCTCGTTAAATAAAATTGAGAAATATTGTTTTACTATTTTATATTGTAAAGGGTAAAAGCCGCTTCGTAATAGCCCGCGACCGGGAAGGCAACATGCACTATCATTACGGACATCTCAGACAGGCGTTCACAACATGACCGGAACGCGAAGCTTGACGGGAACGGGAAGGATGGTCAACATTTTTCTTCTTCCGAGACTGTGAAACCTCTCGACCAATCAAAGTGCTGCAATGGCAGCGAAGTTTTTCTGTTGATCCAGCACGCGACACTAATCTGGGGCGGAGTTGAGAGGTATTGAGGTTAGAGCGCGGATTTGCGAAGTTACAGTGTGAGAAGAGGTTTATTAGTCAGTGTCGAGTTACTTTAGTTCTTTCTTTGTAATTATAGTTAAATTATTTGACTATTCGTATTAATACTTAGAATTAATATCACCCAAAAATTAGTTTTCTATATTTCGTTTAGGTACATTAGAGTTATTTTCGATAAAATTTTAGTTACTTGTGTTTTCTGTTAGTTCATTGTAGTTTTTTCTATTTTCCAATATCAAATGCTGAAATCAAAGAGTGAACAAGACAGCGGAGCTACTCGTAAAAGTGTTTTGTTTTCGGCAACTTTCTTGAAGTTCTCTTCTTTGCCGCTACAGGGGAATAGCTTGTTTATTGTGAATTATATCGTGTTCCCATCCTCGCCTTCGCGTTTTCGTTCCCGTTTGCAGGCTATTGTGAAGCTGCCTTAAGCGCACAAGTTAAATCTAAAACTCCTGATTTGACGTTTGGCAATCGCAGTGAAGGGTCCCGTTCGAACCTTCTGCACTGGGATATCCGATCGTAGGGTCTTGGTCTCTAGTTGGGCACCTGGCTTCGTCATGGCATGGAACCATCATAGGGGTATAGTGGGACTTGCCCTGGCGCATGTGAATGGCGCATTGATTAGACTCGTGCACCAGCTCGGAAAGCCGGTAGCTCGAAGCTAGCAGGGCGGCCCGACCCAGGCATTGAATGGGAAGGTTGCCGTGAGGACGAACTGCGTTCTGGCGGGTTCCGGATACCAGCATGTCGGCGTACTAGTGCATCGACGACCCTAACATCACAACTTTACTTCCCATATTTCAATCCATGAAGCAATTAAATAATATTAGAATATTATATATCCAACAACACATTTCAGGAAATAAAGTTAATCTTAATTTAATTTCTAAATTATTGTGCGGTTCAAAGAATCTCAGGGGGCACGCCCCCCAACAGTCTTTAAGCACGAACAACCAGCCAAATCATTCGATACTTCAATTCCCTCCCTAACAACACAACTTTACTTTTTCATATTTCAATCCTTGGGTCAATTAAATAATATTATAATATTATATATCCAACGACACATTTCAGGAAATTAAGTTAATCTTAATTTCATTTCTAAATTATTGTGCGGTTCAAAGAATCCCAGGGGGCACGCCATTTCAATCCATGGATCAATTAAACAATATTATATATCCAACAACACATTTCAGGAAATAAAATCGATCTTAATTTAATTTCTAAATTATTGTGCGGTTGAGCTTAGGTGCCCACTCCGAAATAAATCCTTCCTGGTAGAACGAGTCATTGTGTGTTGCGGTTGACTACGCAGGGCTCCCGGACCTCCGAGGGCCCGGCTTCGCCGTCGGCGCGCCGATTCGTGGGGAGGAGAGAGTGACGGGCGGGCGCTGTGGTGTTGCAGGGCGCGGTGAGCGATGCGCAAGAGCTGGCGCCGGCCGCCGCAGGCTCCATGAAGGCGGTGGACGCGCTGCCGGCGCCCTCTGCGTCCAGGCCGGGCAGCCCGCAAGGCAGCGGCCACCTCCGCCCGGCCCAAGGTGTCTCGCCCCCCACGCACTCCCGCCGTGTGCTCGCTTATGCTGCCTGCCCACATGCGAGAAACAACAAGCATCCTGCATTTCTCGCTTCATGCTTTCGGCAGATGTGTGCCCCGCCCCGTGTCCCAGAGAAAGGAATGCTAGCTCACGCCTCTGTAGCAAAAAAAATGCCTGTTTCCGCTTGCTTGGGCTTGTGCATTTGCTTCTGTTTTCCTGAACCTTCGCTTGTTAGAAATAATGTGTTCGATACATCTGTTTGCCTCAGTGTCCTGTAGTTTCCAGTAGTGTTCTCCTTTACATGTTGAACCTCTGTGATTCGATTGCTTGTGACGTCTACAAATATTTTTGCGAAAAGACGTAAATCAGGTGAAATATTTTTGGAAGTTGACTTAAATAATTCAAATATACCAGATTAAGAAAGAAGATTCAGGATCACGGATTAATACTATTCAGAGTTATTTATTTGAGGTTTTCTTATTTTGATATTGCATTCCCTTTTCGTCTTAGCCAAAATATCCGTTAGTTTAGATAACCTTTACCCTCTTTAGCACTGATGTTTGCCAGCCTGACTACTCTGGCCTGATTTTCCTTCTAAAGAACACTTCGTAAATTAATCATCTCCATGAAAGAGCAAAAAAAATAATCAACTTTTGCTTTAAAAGTTCGTTCAAGAAAGTTAATGACATCCCACGTGACCCGACGAACCAATCGTTTCCTTTGTTACATTTACTACTGCCTTTGCCCCTAGTCACTTACGCTGCACGCGAAGAAGGAAGTCTGAACCAGTCTGAGAGTCGGTCGCGATTCCCCAAACTTCTTCGAGGAACTTCACCGAAACAAAAAATAAAAATAGCACGGTTTCTTTCTGATGGACTTTGACGATCGATGTTTCTCTGCTCTTCCACACTTCCCACCAAAGAACTACCGAGCTTCCACGTAGTCACTTCCAACAAATAAAAAAATGGCGACTTTTCTCAACCTCGCGTAGGTCGTCGGAAATCTAAAAATCGTTAGCAAAACTATTTTAACTTTCTGCGCAATGGTGGACTTAGATTATTGTAGATAATCACTAAGAAACCACAGTTTTATTTACAGTCTAGTAATGTATTAGCGATGTTAAAGAGAGATAATAAAGTTATGTATCCACATGATCATATTTACGAATAACGTACAACTGGAACTTAAATATATATTGCTATGAAAGTACGTCGATAAAAGGCCACTTTATTTAACTATAAAAATGTTTTTGGATTTCAACTTTTTCACTAATTACCTTTTTACCATTATTCACAACATGATTGGTGCATTCTTGATCGAAATATTTACGTTGAACATTGACATCAATGAGACTAGTACGACCATCAGTCTTGAGAAGTAAAGACGTAATTAACATTATCGATATAATTACGTTTGTTCTTCATATTCAAGCTCTAGATTTGCTTTTAATACGCATGTTTTGCTTTACCACTTATTATTAGTTGTTCCTTTGGTATCCTTATGTATCAGCATTTGCATGAATAATATTAAAATTCTTGTTTTATAATCTTGTTTTTTTTACAATCTGACAATCTCTGATGAAAATAAAATTCCGGGACAAAACTAGTACAGTCGACTCCGGTTATAGTGAACTTCTGGGAACTAACATGTATGGATCACTGTATCACAGGTTCACTATATCCGACGTCAAAATTGAATTGAATTTTTCCACTATAGTTGATTTTATTAATACAGAGATACAGCAAAATTCATTATCAGAACAAACTCACAATATCTTTATTTGCCCTTAAATAATCAATTATGTTCAATTGTTTGATTCGTACATTTTTCATTAGTTATTTCTATACATCCTTCTCCAGAGTTCGTGCTCTCACTATACTTGATTCTGCATTGTCCTCTGGCTCTCAGTGCCGTAATGCACACGTTACACTTTTCAGTGCCTATTGCACTGTGGGGGCACGGTCCCACTCTCCGAAGGCCCTCTATGCGCTTAATAACATTCGGGATTCAAGTAATTTCCAGGGCTTACTTCCTACGTTCACTATATCCAAGGTTCAGATTCACTATAACCGAATCTTCTTAGGCTTATTTGTAATGTAAGTGAAACGGGATGAGTGACTTAAGTTCACTATAATCGAGACTTCTGTATACCGAGTTCACTGTAGCCGACGTCGACTGTATGTTCTGAATTCCTGTTTCTCATCCAAGAAACATGTTGGATGCTGTGTTTTTGGAAGTGAAGTTTGAGCTTTATTGTTCTGTAATGCTCTTCCACTCGGTACTTATCTCACGTATACAGGACGAGGCATTATCTAGTAGCTACACATCCTCAAAGATGTCTTCCAAACGTGTCAAAAATTATCTTTTTTGCCTCCACACATGTGGAAAAAACATGGTATAACGAATGACTGGTAGGCCACTCATCTGCAATAGTGTACGGTACATTTTTGAGACAAAATTTGTACCTACCAAACACCAATGTATGATGAGTTAGATATCAATCTAGGGCAATTCTAAAGTGAAACTTCAGTGTGTGAAATTTCGCACCATACGTTCATTCCCCCTCCCCTACATGCTATAGAAGATTGTGACATTTATTCGTCTGTGGACATCTGTAGAGCACGATAGAAGATGAGAAAACGCCCTTACTAGCGCTGCAGCGAACAGAGCATCACATTTGGAGAAAACTGATTTACCCACACCGGGTTAGGTTTTCTAATGCATTAGGCGAATTTCCACATGGTTTGTGAAGGTTAAGATGCGATGTAGATGCTATACACGTGAGAAAAATGGCGAATTAAATACGAAAAGAAGAGTGCAAAAATGTTCAGTGGATGAAACATTTTAATAATAGAGGGCAGTGACCCCTTGTTTATAAGACAAACAACATTTTGTGGAAGCCAGTAGAAAGAGAATGAATGGAAATTTGTACTTGAGGGTTAGATTAGAAGAATAGGACAATATTCTCTGACTGCCTGACTGCCTTCACAGATCCTCTCTGTGACGTTTCATATGTGCTCCGAGTGCTTATTGACTACTGCTACCCGTCCCTTCAATTTGGGCTCTGCGCGCGCTCTCATTTGGAACATCAGTCGTCGACGCGAGAGCGCAGTCTCAGAAGCGCAGCGTCCCTCGCGTCGCGTCGCGGGGTGCGGCGTGGTTGGAGGCGGAGGGGCGCGCGAGCGCCGGGAGAGCGATACTAACTGAAATATCTGGCGGGGCGCTCGTTGTGAATTCATGAGGCGGCAGCGATGGCGGGCGCGCGCAGGAATACGCGCGAGGCAGGCCGCGGTGCTGCTCCGCCTCCCGCCCTGCCCCTTACGAGCCCTCCCACGGCCCCGCGCCGCTCCGCTCCGCCTCCGCCGCCTTACGTACCTCCTGCCTCCGCCGCGCCACCGCCTCCGCCCGGGCTCTCGCCGCCTCCGCCGCTAACTCGCCCCGCGCCCGCAATCCGCCGCCTCCGCCCCGTCCGCCCGCCTCGCCACCCTTCCGCCCCGCGCCGCCTCCGCCACCGCCCCTTTCTGCCTCGCCTTATGACCCACCGCCGCCTCGGCCGCCTCCGCCTCGCCCCGCTCTACCCACCCCTCCAAACACCGACTCGCGCTAGAACACCGATTCCGCTCCACCTTCGCCCGCCGCCCCAATTGGCGACTGGCTCCCGCTCGCCCGCTCCGATCTCGCCCCAGTCCTGGCTCCCGCCTCCGGGTGCGCCTCTCCTCTCTCTTCGTACTTTACCCCCGTCGCACCATCGCCCCTCGCTGCCACCTTCGACTCACTGTCTCTGGCATCCACCATGCCATCGGCCACCACCACCACAATCAATTTCCGCGGCGCCGCGCACCATATCTCACTACCGGCCGGAGCCACAATCACGCCCCGCCCGGCTACCAAGTCGCTGCTCGTACCGGACCGCTGGGCTCGGTCACCACACCCACCACCACGACGATCACCCACCACCGTCGCCGCCTCCACAAAGCGCCCTCCAACGATCGCTCCGCCCGCGGCCCTCCGCCTTCTGATGGATTGAGGTTGGAGATGCGCGGCACGGCGCGACGTCCGAGTCTCGTTGACAGAGCCCGGCTCTTGCTCGTCTGCCGGTAAAGTCGTCGGAAAGGGGGGAAAGCAGCGCGCGTTACCGCCATGGGATTTTAATGGCTCTTCGGAGGCGGGGATCGATAACACATCCGATGTATTACGAGGGCGTGGGTCTGAAGATTGTATTTCGCGGGCTTGGAATGCGCCGT
>BOPP01000041.1:9024754-9044745 GCA_017312745.1 Gryllus bimaculatus
ACGGCCCTTCAGCCAATGGCCACTCCGTCAACGGCCCCTCCGCCAACGGCCCCTCCGCCAACGGCCCCTCCGCCAACGGCCCCTCCGCCAACGCACCCACCGCAAAGAGTCCCGAACACAGCGCCAAACCCATCCTCAGCCCACAGGCAGCTACCAACGGGCAGCAAATCTCATCCAGTCCGGACAAGAGTCCGGCCAACGGCAGCAAGACTTCCACGGCCGCCAACGGGCAGCCTGCGGTGAACGGTTCGGCGACGCTGGTGGGGCCGACGGTGACGGTGAACGGCCACGCCTCCGCCGACGACGCCGGCAGCCCCTCGGGCGAGACGCCGCGCACCGTCAACGGCTTCGCGCTCATGAAGGGCGCTGAGCTGCGCCTTGGCGGCGACGCCGACAAGCACAGGTGCGCGCACACTTATTACTACGTTGAGTAATATGTTGAACTAGAATTAATGTTACCAACTTCTAGAGCACCCAGAGGGTCGAAGATAATTACTTTTTGCCAATGATCATGTGGGAAATTTCGTATAAGTTTCACATGTGACTTTTGCCCCCGATGGTAAGTCTTGCATTGGTGTTTGGCAGATCACATTTTGATGCTGTCATTAGATTTCCTGTTCCTGCAAAACATCAATGCAAGAGAATTTGCTTATCCATGGACGATGTCATGTTCAAATTTGAAGTTGTGTAACGTCGTTAAATGGGATTTCCCCACTCATTCATTGGTAAAACTGATCGTCTTCTACATCTACATACGGTAGAAGTTCGTAACATTTATTCAGAGAGACACGCATTTTCACTTCCACGCACTATTTTACCACACATGCTGGGAGACCAGTTGGGATCTTAGTGTTAGAGCTTGTTCCGGCTGGGGCGGTGACCCGCTGGTGGAAGATCCCTGATTAGAAAGAAACAGCCAATATGTAGGTCGGCTCAGGTTCTCGCCATCTTACGGGGAAAGGTAACCACCACATCCAGCGATAAAAAATTCACTACTCTTAGCAGCTGATGCACCCGGATTCACTAATCAATCAATGAATGTTTGGCCCTAATTGGAACATCTTGACTTGATGAATTTTAACGAGTCTTAAAGTTTTACATATAAAGTTTACATATAATGAATGTATGTGCGAGTGTGTTATAGTTTATATTTGAGTTTATATTGAGCAAATGCTGAGATGGCCCCTTGTTTTACTTCTGGACGTAAATGTAGCTTCACTATGCGCACGTTTTGTTGAACTCTCCTTTAGCTTGTAATGGTAAGAGTAGAGGTAAGGCCGAGTTGCTATTTTGTTAGCAATACAGAAAAATCATACCTGCAATTTTTGTACCGATGTAAATAAGTTTTTTGTAACTCAGAAACAAAAATGAATATTTTTCAAATATTGCTACTCTTGCGATTTTTAAAATTTATTATTAAGATGTATTTGTTTATTTTTATTTATGTTAAACTTTTACTCATCTTTCAACTATTTATAGTTAAAATGATGGGAAGGGATTCTAGAACTCAAGAAAACGTGCGCAGATAATACAATGGTAATCAATAGAAACTGCTTAGTCGGTTCTGTCGCATCCTGTATTTGCCTCCCTACGACACACGACACATAGAGGTGTTTTTATTATTTTTTATTGATTTTTGACTGAATATGTCTGTATCTGAATTTGGCGTGTAACGAATGTGTGAGCGAGTGTGTTGCGTGTGGTGTCCGCAGGGGCGCGAGCGGCGGCGACGCGCCGGCAGCGGCGGCGGTGGGCGCGGGCGCGGAGGGGCTGGACCCGGAGGCCGAGGCGTCCTGGGACCGCGCCGTGGCGGGCGTCAAGGAGCAGGCGTTCGCGCGCCTGCAGGACGAGCTGCGGCGCGCGCACCAGGAGCTGAAGCTGCGCGACGAGGAGGTGACGCGCCTCAGCCGCATCCGCGAGGAGGTGGAGGCCGAGCTGGAGGACCTCACCGCCTCCCTCTTCCAGGTCAGTCTCCCTGCTCTGCACAACCCTGCTCGCCAACTCAATCCGGGCAATAATATACTCTGCTCATGAGGAACGTATGACCTATGCATTAGATATTCGAGGAATAAAGAAATACACTCTCCCTCAAATTCTAGGGTTGTCGATCCCTACCATTTGGAAGCCATTGTTTGTTTATTTTTTGTTTATTTATTTATTTATTTATTTATTTATTTATTTATTTATTTATTTATTTATTTATTTATTTATTTTCGCAATAAGGTCGACACGCGTGCATGCATCCTGCATTTACCGGGGCTGAGAAACATCTCGGTGGCAGGAGCATGTAATTTTTATCAGGGCATTAGTAGTTAGCTGGATCCGATTTTTATCCACCAGGGATGTTAGCCCTGTGGGAATGGACGATGAAATGATGAGGATGCTATGGCTATGAGACAGTTGGCTATGTGAGGGTTCTCTATTAGCACGGAGGGCAATGTGAAATCACTTGGCTGACTGCCGCCCTGCATATTAATTTGAAAATAAAGTTTAACTGAAAACAAATAAAAAACCTCTCCATGTGCGAAATACGAGGAAAGTCGAAGGAAACGCCAGGGCATCGGTATCATCTGAGGCGAGGATAGCAGTCTGCTCGATGAAGACAGTACACACCGCATTTGTTTGGTTCGAACACAAGCTGTCAGTGGTACCTTCAGTTATTATTTCAAATTTCAACTTTCACAAAATTGTGATTATATAAATTTTTCATCCACGAACATCATATCGAAAAAGTAAAAACATCGAACACAATACATCGTTATTCAAAAAACATCGGGTTCAAAACATGGATGTTTAAAAACATCGATGTTTAAAAATATCCTGTGTCCGGTTGCTCCGGATGATAGTTTTCTGCAGTTTCCAGAGGAGTACAAGACGAATGCCGGAGCACGGTAGATTAACAAACGGGGCCACGGGTCGCGGGCTATCCTTCTTTCCTCATCCTTGCCTCCCCTTCCCTTCAACACACACTCTCTCGCATGCACGACTATATCACACGCGTCGGGGTAGCAGTCTGGAGCTTAGAAATGGTCCCCGCTGGGGAGGGAGGATGGAGAAAACCCCGCTATCCGACGTGTAGTTGGCGCCGGATCTCATGTTCAGGAAAGGAACGCCTCCAGCAATATAACATGCAGTACACTTACGGGTTAGTACTTGATGCACCCGTAAACACTAAATAACAATCAATGAAACAACCGACAAGTAGGGCAGGTTGGAACATGTTGATGAATTTTAACGACTCTAAAAGTTTGACATTCAAAAATTTACAAATAAAAAACAACTAATATGGTAGTCTAATAAATTAAATTTCCATTGATCGATGCAAACTTCTCAAAACTAAACCAGAGTTGTGTATAATAATTAAAAACAATCAATCCTACAAACATTCCCTATCTCCCCTACCTTTGAAATTTTGGCAAAAATTTCTTTACTAATTCTTCGTTATTTTTTTTCTGTCATACGTTATATTTATTCATTATTTTAATTGGCGAGAGAAATCAATCCAGACGGTGTATATCAGCCAGCCAGGCAGTTGTGGCGGTGATGTCATTGGGAGCAGCTGTGCTGACAATGCATTGCGGTTTGAGCCGGAAACGAGCCCACGTAAAGGGCCCATTGAAGCAGAATTGCTTAATGCTGCCTCTTTAAATCCTCACGCGACTTCACTTCTCTTAAGAACGTCATCCTCGTAATTGCTCCAAACACACATCGGATTGCATAACGCGATAGCCGAACGTCTTGCTTACTCTTCGGGTCTGCCCGGCCTCTCGGACGGGGTAGCAATGGGCTCGTAATCTGTTCAGTCGTTCGCGACGGAATTCGATGGTACGGCACTTCTGGAACGACGATCCTCGCCCAGAAGATTTAGGACACTGGCGGCTTGTTTATTTTTATTTACAATCCGTCTTCTGAGCGCTGCTTTAGATCCTTGTAGGAAATGTGGACTCGTCTTTCTGTTTAGAAACAAACAAAACACTCCACTCTTCCTTCGCGACTGTTTTTTTGTCTGCGTTCCCAATGAAAAAAAAATACAAGAAGAAAAATAAACTCAATCTTTCCAAAGAACAACTGGGCAATGGTATCTTACGCTTGTACTATATAAAGCATATTTAGAAAAAAAAAATAATACTCTTACTGTGCTATTTTGTTTTCTGCGTACCGGATCTCTCGTTCGAGAGGAACACCAGTACCTCCCAGGATACATCACGCACTATACTTTTCGAAGAATAGATGATCACATATATTAAAGAAAACCCAAAATAATCGATCGAAATAGTGGCTAATGTTAGGAGTGGCCGGTTAATTGGTTCATAGCCAGTCGGTAGGGGGTAATGCTGTGTAAATGACGATGTGTCATTGCTACATCATCCGGCTTATGTCGGTAGAAGGCTTAAGTAAGATGATAGTCCGAGTGTGACGCGTCTTGAGTGTTTGCAAGTAGTACGTTCGTATTTTAGCATACATGTGAGTTTATTATTATTATTATTATTATTATTATTATTATTATTATTATTATTATTATTATTATTCATATATCTTAATATCATTATCATTATTATTATTATTATTATTATTATATTATTATTTTATTATTATCATATATCATATTATTATTATTACTTATTATTATTATTATTAAACGTCATTAATGCGCGCGGTTACTAGAGCGCACACATGGTTGCGCGAGATCAACGTGCGTCAGCGCGGCGGAGCGCAGCTTCAAGGAGAGCCAAGATGCAGGTGGATTGCTGACGGCGGTGGCGGCCTTAAACGGCTCGTGCTTACTCAGCCCGCGCCACCAGACCCGCACCTGCACACCGCAGATCACCCGCGCAACGGCCTGGCGCGGCGGGCCGCCACGGGTCGCGCGCCGACGGATGCCTCCGTCGGAGGTCAGTCACTCAGTCAGCCCCGGCCTCGCTCAAGCGGCCCGTTCACATAAGCATAGCGCATTAACAGAAGTGGTAGGCTCAAGTATTCACTACGCCTAACATAAACGGAGGCAAAATAAGACTTTCTATTGGCTGTGAGACATTCTGGTTTACTATTGGTTGGATGTGAGAATCGATTTCCAGAAATCGACTGTGTCCATGGCCCATATGGCGTTAGTTCTTCTATGAACTACGCTCCAATTTCGATTCTCGATTTTGAGTTACAGTTCTGTGATTGGTTCATTTCTTATGTCTTAAGCAGAAGCTTGAAGCTTGCAAGTTTTTAAGTTAACGTCTTACGTGTTATCCTTATGAGAACGCATTGTGAATGAGTACGCTTACGGACGTAGTTTTAACTTTAATGTTAACGCCATGCTTATGTTTATGTTTGCATTATGAATGGGTCTTTACTACGCTCCGATCGGCTGGGACGCCTTTCTCTAATCGGAAGATTCGTCACTAGTTGAATTGTTGATTATGAAGCTCCCGATTATCCAACCGCGGCCAGGGGCGAATTCAGAGACAAATTTTGGGAGGGGAAGTTAAAAATGTTTTGGTCTAATGAGTCACATTACAGATTTTGTAAAATGTCGCAAACTACACTCAGTTCATACTGCGATGCGAGTTTATTCGTTTTCATGATTATCCGAAAATGTTTCTCCTCGAAAGTTTCGTGACAAGTTAATATAAATAGTTACTGAAAAATTTTAGGTGGGTGGGGGATTTCCCTCATTTTCCTTCATTTTCCTCCCCGTGGATCCGCGCCTGCCGTGTCCCAGTTGATCGTTGTCAAATCGCCCTCTGTTGTAATCGGAGCCTGTACACCGATGTAAATCAAGGCCAAATTGACTTCTATCAGCTGAGACACGATTATTTAATACGGAGTTTCGTTACCACTTAAATGAATGATATTCAAGCTGCCGATTGAATAACCGCGTCCCAGCTAATCGAAAATCAATTTTACTCTACTTTTAAATCGGAATACAGAATCCGGTTGAAGCATGCGGTAATTTGACAGCGATCGCCTGGGGCGCGGTTGTCCGGTCGAGAGTTTCGTTACGGCTTAATACATTATTGATATTGAAGCTCCCAATTAGATAACCGCGTCCCAGCTGATCAAAAAATATTTCGTCCTACTTTTAAATCGGAGTACATACTCCAATAAAAACAGGGCCATATGACAGCGAAAAACTGGGGCGCGGTTGGCCAGCTTCGTTACTACTTGAATATCTACAATTTAAGTTCCTGATTGGCTAACCGCGTCCCAGCCCATCGCCTGTTACGAGTTTGTGCTAGGGGGACAGACAGTACCTATATCCGGCTCTGAATTTGCACGTGCAATCCGTGTCAGAAAGTGAAATAATACCTAAGGAGATCAAGCACGTGCGTACAGTCTCCTCTAGTCAGTAGTTCCTCTAATTAAAAATAAATAACCTATTTTTTTACTATGAAAATTTGAAGCAATGAATACTTCTCTTGCTAGAAATCATGGAGACTATGCATCCAAAAGAACGAACACTGAAAATGAAAATTAATCAGTTGCTGAGGGTTCTCTTTTTCATAAAAGATTAATGAAGTTATATTTGATGCATCACCCTCAAATAAGAAAAAATGATTTGGCTGGCTATTCATTGTCAAAGAATGAATTCAATTTTCTATGCTTGTTTCAGGGGTGGGTTTATTTAATCGCAAACACCGACGCTCACCATCCCACTTCAATCTCAAATATGGCAGAGAAAACTCACCGCCAGAATCTCCAGTCAAGGAACAGAGGCCTACCATGCCTCCAACAGACTTCCTTGATTCAAAAGATGGCTGGGAGGTAAGAAACATAACTCACAAATTCATTCAATAGTATGCACCTTAGCCTTCATTTTCTAATGATTTTATTATTATTGTTTCAGGTGGATCCTAACATCCACAAAGAGTTTGTAAATTGGAAGCAGAATCCAAAGTTTGATAAGACGGATCCTTTTCTTGCCAGAATATACAAAGAAGACATTAACCTTTGCCTGGATTTTAGCAATGCAGAACTTGGCTCTAAAGTTCAAGAAGCCATTGAGGATGGAAACATTTTTATTGAAGCTGTCAGCGATAAGAGTAAAACTGTTTTCCCAAAGTATGTTTTACTAAATATCCTTACAACTTATAGGAGTTAATATGTTAAATAAAGTGTGAGATACATACGTGTACATTTTCAGGAAATGTGCACTCCTGGAAGCTCCCAGACAATGCCACTACAGAATGAAATTAGGAGATCAAGAACAATGGTACTACATTTCACAGATCTGTAGAAACAGAGTAAGATCACATAATCTGTATTAAGTACCATACAATTTTCAGAATTTCAATAGTTAATTATGTGATGATTATTGTGATGTATTAATTCTTTCAGGTCACTGCTGTATGTGACTTTTTGAATTACTTGCGATATATTGAACGAGGATTGGTGAAAAGCTCAGGTAGGTGTGCACATATATTTAATTAGAATTAAAAAGTTCAAAACTTTGTTTCTAACATTATAATTATTTTTATTCTTTAGTACATGATGTGTACTGGGAGATCACAAGACTCCGAAAGGAAATGGTACTGGCCCGTCTCGGTCTGGCTCTCTCAACATAAAGAAGACTGCATTGAAAATGAAGCAACAGCTATCCTGAGGGACCTGCAGTTATTGTTTGTGGGCCAATTAAATTGACCCTTTACAACATTATAGCCAAAGAGATTATAAATGTGATGTAATATATAGTAGTAATTTTCATCCATAAATGTGTATAGACAAAAAAAAACAACAAGCCATGAATTATGCCAAGCAAAAAGATGCATTCAACAGAAACTTCTGATAATCCAGCAGTGGCATGAATGCTAGATGTTGATGTTTTTGGGTCTAAAAAGCCTTTCCATTCAGATTGAAAATATGTTTTATTTTTAGATATCATTGTAATTGTAGCAGAACTTCAAAATCCTTTCTACTTATGTCTTTTGTTTACTACATACATAGAAGTACTGCTAGAAATGTAATATACGTAAAATCCTAAGCTCTTTTGAGTAATACTTGCTAATATATTATCAAGTATTTCCATGTACAAAGTTGATATATATTATATTCAAATAGAGAAATATTTATAGAACGTTATTCGCTAAAAGAATATACACCTCAACATATTGTTTTAAAGACACGCAAAACATGTGAAAGGTATATGTATATGTGCTATGAGATTTTGTTAAGTCTTCCTAAGGAGATGGAATTAAATGTACTGACATCTGTGTATAAAATACTGGGACTTCCAAATTAATGCTGTTAAGACAGCTATAAGTAGGAAATGCCGTCAAACTAAGGCACAGTGCCAAACAAACTTAATGTAAGGTAAAAAGGAATTAAATTGATCCATTTTATGTTGACCTTGTAGGTCATTGCTGACTGTTATCCTCAATAAAGAAATATATTCAAATTTAAAAGTAATGTAGTTTATTTGATTCATTGAAGATATTTCTCCTATGTTCTTTGCTTTGTATTCCAAACCTCTCATGGACACACTACTAGTATGTGACAAGCAAAAGCACTGAATTTAGAAATCACAAATGCCTGTAGAATTACCAGAAAACTCAACCAATCATTCCCCAAACTTAAATATTATTTCTAATATAATCTACTTCATATACATGTTTTATTTTCCATGCACTCATTTTGGACTTACAATTCCAGTAACTTTGATCAGTTATCTAATGTGTGATGAGGTGGGGAGCTTTATACTAGTAAATTAATATCTTTCTTATCACTGATACTAGGAATCGTTGGTAAAGATCATGTAAAACTATAATGAATTCATCTCATAAGTTTTCACAAATTTAAGATTGACAAAATATGCGAATTATGGACGTAAGGTAACCACTTTCCTCAAGATTAAAAATTTTAAAAATTATTTAAAAAAATTATTTATTTTATAATAAAACATCGTCAGCTAACCAAAGCAAAGAATTAACGTTCTTGTGAAATATTTCATATCGTGTTTTTCCTGTCCTTATAAAAGCAACAATGCAAAAGGTATGTCTTCCTTTAAAACATTGAATAAAAATATTTAAATTTATTGAAAACTGGTGTTACAGAAATTTGTAGAAAAATAATGTGTGGGTCAAACCATCATAGGGCATCTCTACAAGGTATTAGACACTTACACAGAATATAATATTTATTTTATGCAACTGGTCATAACATATGACATGAGACAATAGATTTTAGTATAAAAAATATAATAACAGTAATAAAAATTTATATATTAGAGACATAGTTAACAAAATAGTATGCACACATAAATTATACCAGCAATTACTTTTGTTTACTATATCTGAGTAATCTTACACTATAAATTGTTACAAAAACAACTAATGCTTACAGTATATGTAACAATTTCATACTTAAACAAAACAAAATACTCAACACTTATTCAACATAGATTGTTCTAAAGATTTTTGCTTCAAAATGTAATTCCATTAAACGTAATTAAAAGAAAATGAGGGAAGAAGAAAACTAAAAATTGATATGTGTTGTTGCTGATTAAAATTTGTAAATGGGTTAACATCAATATTATTTTTCAAAAAACAATGAGTATTAGAAAAGGGGTTTCAAAAAATAAAAAAACATTTAAAAAAATATTTTCAAACATTTCTAGTATCTTTGCACTATTTATTACACAAGTAAGATGAAAATTGTTTAAGTCGATAATGTAATTTAACTGAATAGGCTAACAATATTTTCTCATGAAATTATAAAATAAATTCAAACATTTTCTAAGTTTGCACTCACCCAAAATACAAATTATGAAGATGCAAAATTTTCTTCCAACTTCATAAAGCTATGAAAAACTACTCACATTTTCTTTGAGGAGAGAGTAGTTGGAATTTGCCTTGTTAGTTAGTTAAACTGTTGTGACAAGAAGAGGTGCTCACAAAAAACATTAAGGCCCTTAATTTCAAATGAAATTCCCACCCCACCTCAATATATAAACAAAAAGCATTCTCTCTGTGCAACAGAATTGACTTATAGGGGTTAATTTCAATTAGAAGTAAGTACATTTTACATTTTGAATGAAAAAAAAAGTTTTAATGACAAGGATGTAAAAATTTTATGATAAAGATTTTTCTTATAGTTTCCTAATCTTTGAAATAATTCTTTCACAGTTCAGAAGGCAACACATTTCCTTTTTTATACAAGTAATTTTCAGGTTTTATATTTAAGTAATTCTAATAACTGTAAATACTATGTTACATGAAAGAAGTTCAAGTATTTTGAAAACATGTGGATGTAATGAAACTCTGCATTTCATAACAAAAATTGCCATTAAAATATTATTTTACCATCAACAATTGAAAAATATGTTCCCTACAAATTTGTATAAAAGTTATTTTGTGTCCTAATGTAGGTACAGAAATATGTCTTTGCTTTTTTATCAAAACTTCAGGGTCAATACTATAATAATTTATATCTTCATGTTACAACACAATTTGTAAACACTTTATTAGAGAAACGTAATGTCAATATTAATATCAATTAAAATATGGATTTTGTACCTTCTAATATGCTTATATTTGTCCCTTTTTTGGTCTTCCTTCCTGCTTGAAGAAGATATCATTGGTGGACATGGTGTAATAAAGGTAGTATATTAAAATATTTTCATATGTTTCACATAATTCCTTTTCTTGAATGAAATACCAACTGCCTTACAGAGAACCAATATACTTATTTCTTTGTATGAAAGCAAAACATTCAAATTTGAAGTAATCTCAAATATTCAGATAATAGTCTACAGCTTAAAAAATACAATCAGAAGTGAAAACCTCATGAACATGTTTTAATGTATACAAACAATAAAAAAAAGTTCTGCAGCTTTTTCTATTATTCCAGCCCCTCCATTTAAAAAAAATTGAACATGCTTTGAATAAGGTTTTTTAATTTATATAACATTATAAAGATGTAAAAATACTATCTACTACAATTTTCATGTTTATTTTATGTTAAATTCATTTCCATCAAATTACTGGTAAAACTATAATTTTATTAATGATATGAGATAGTTAATTATTTGTCTTCATCTTGAATTTCCCCCCTAAGTATTTTCTTTATTTATTCTAAAGATCTTGATCTTGTGGTTCATAATAGGAATTGTAACATTCTCATGTCATTTATTATCTGCAAGTTTTTGTCTCAAACGTGAAAACTATGGGAAAAGAAGCACTAAGTAACGAATAAAATATATGATTTATCACAGATTAAATAATTAATCTGTGATAAATCATATTATCACAGATTCAAAATATTAAATAATTTCAAGAAATGTCCAATTTCGATACGTACGTAGAAACTAGCAGAGCTTAAAATTCCGCCCTACATTTGTACTTAATAGTACTTCTTTAGTCTCATAGATAGCGCTATATATACCACATTACGAAATTGCGAGAACAGCGTGAACAGGTGATACGTTACGGCTTTGGGGGCGGGAACAAGCGGGAAGTGTAATTGTCAAATACATAAAATTATTGAAAACATGGGTAATAGAAGAAATTTGCTCTTTAAGATCATCTCGCTATTAAAGAAATTTTAAGTCTCGGTGAGTATGTACACAGCAAACGAGGTATGCTATAACCATTTCTGTATTAAATGACGGTATAGGTTATATTTACATCAATGTCAGTGTACGGAAATCTTTAATAAAGTGTGTGGTAGCCTCCCAAAGTTCTTAAAAACATAAATATGTACATTAATAATAAATATTGTATGTTTTCTTTCATAGTAATCATAATTTAATTATTTAGAAAGGTGAACATTAAAAAAAAGGTTATTAATATTAACATTTTCCCTTGTATTTCTTTTTGTTTCAGTATAGTAGTGACGCAAATTGCTTAAAATATAGTAGCAGGAATGGATTCAGAAGCAAGTGTTTCAGAACGCCGATACAGGCTCTTAAGAAAACAGTTAGATGAGCTAGGATATTTAAATACTTTACCAATAGAAGCCCTTCCGCTTGTTGAGAGGCTTATCTCAGACTTATTGCATACAACTGAAAGTCTTCGACACTATAAAGAAATTGCTCAGAAGTCATTAGAGGTTAGTCAGATTAACAAATTTAAGCTGAAAATACAATGCTTTGTAAACATGTTCACAAAGTAATGATTTCTTTCTGATGATAATGTTATACCTACCAGTACTATGCCATTTTATAATTTTATTGTGCAGTTCTCCAAATTAAATTTTAAATAACATAATTTGTTCTCCTCTTGTGTTAAATGCTGATAAACAAGTAAATGTTGTCATGTCAACCAAACTAATGAGACAAATGCTGTATGCCATTAACTAAATTATGTTTGTTTATGGCACTGTCTTTGGCATTTGTTGACAATTTATTATAATATATATACACAGAAAGTTATTGTTTCTGACCATACTCCTCTGCCTTTTATTTGCAGAGTAAACCAGTTTTATTTCAGTTAAATGTGTAGGGCTTACTTCACACACCATTGATTTTACTGTTGAGATTGTTTTTATTTACACTGAAAAGTTTTTGGTGGTATTGTTGGATCATGTTGCAGAACAGTGTTCATTTTGAATTCCCATGTAACTTGCTCATATACTTGGTACACTTTTCCACAGGAACGTGTATACTTCGCTAATGGAGTAGAACCATACAAGCAAGAAAATGCAAAATTAGTTAGAGAATTAAATGATTTACATATAAAATATTTGAAGAGTAAGGAAGAAATAGAAAAACAGCAGAAAGGTATGCAACATGTAGTTGTATTATTGATAATCAGATTTTCTTGATGATGCACCATTGCTACATATTATAATTGTGTGATTTTGTTTATGTGTGTAGAATTCAAGTCTCAGATTCGCAAACTGCAAAGTGAAAATTCAGATCTCCAATTTCTCAGCTCCCAACACTTACTTCAAGTGAAAGAATTGGAGAAAGAATCAACTGAAAAAACTCTGACAATTTTGCGTTTACAAAATAAAAGTGCTCAACCTGTAGTTATAAACCCAGGTAAAATATTGTTTTTCTGTTCTTTTCAAAAATAATTTTTGTCAAGAATTATTTATGCAAACTTTTCATTGAGTAATGTGTATTTTTTGTCATCATTGAAATTTATGATGGATGGTAGGTGGGAAGAAGGCACCGTTACGCACTCGTCCAACGCTTGAAATTGATGCACCATTAGACCCTCCAAAAACTTGGAAAGATCAATTTTGGACTGCAACAGCACAAGTCAAGGATCCGTATATAGCAAACATGGTGGAAACATGTGATGAACGCATATGTTTGCTCTCAAGAGAGGTAAATGTTTTGAAGGAGGAACGTAACCAGCAATCAGAGAAAATATCTCTTTTGGAAACTAAGGTAATGAGAATGTTTCAAAATATATAGTTGCATGTGTAATTTGCATGTAATTTTTCGTGAAGAGAAACTGGATAAATTATTAAATTTTTGTGTTTATTTTAATTGGTTTTTTCCTTAACTTTTCGTGACTTTTTTGTGAATTTCCATTTTTTAATTATTTATCATTTTATTGTTACAATATTAATACATTCCTTAAAAATAACCGTGCCCTTGGATTCTTCCTATTTGTTTGGTACATGCCTAGGACAATATGCCTCTTTGTTATATTTTTATTACTGAATGATTTTTTATGTGCTTGGACTGTTTGTGTCAATTTGTGTTTGTAGTTAGTTTGTAAACTTTTGTGTAGATTCTTAACCGAGACAGGCAAATAGAACATTTGACCAGCATGTTGGAAGGAGGTCGTCCTATAAGTGCTGTAGGTAAAGATTATTGTGTTAAAGAAATGGAAATTCAGTTCAAAATGTATAAAGAGGAAGTTAAGAGATTGGAAAAAGAAAATAAAGAATTGGAAGTTAATTTAAAAGGTAAGAGGAAAAGTTCATAAAATGGAAAGAGTTGATACATTAGTAAATTCGTTTGAAGCATTTAAAATATTATTATTTATTTTATCATGTGATGTTATAGAATGATTGACATGTAATAACCACTCATCTATTTATCACAGAAGCTGTTGCTAGTCACCATGAGGCTTCATCTAAAGCCTGTAGGTTAGCTGAACGGAATAAACAGCTAGAAACAGAATTGCGAGATATTGATCATATGGCTCTCACAGTTGAAGCAGAATGTAATTCAACTGTGAAGGAAAATAACAAAAAAGTGCATAAGATTCAGGTTTGTGGATTTTGTTTGTTTGAATTTTATATACTAAGGGGTTGGGATCAGATAGATGCCACATTGTGGCGAAAATGGAGATATTATCTTGTAGATATCCCTGAGCCTACTGGTTTGTATGTACGTCGTAGTACTCACTTACTTATAGTTGAATTCATGTCTCATTTAACCTTACAACTCACTTTCAGTCTGAAGTGGCAGAGGATTCCAAGCCCTTGATGTACGTTACAATCTGTTCAAAAGAATCTTTTTGATTTCAATATTTCTTGTAAACACTATTAAATTATGTGTTTTAGGAGAAACTTGAAATGAGTCTATCTCAAATAAATAGCCTTGAACGTGAAATTCTGGAATTAAAACGCAGTAGTCAAGAGCAAGAAGCTGAATTAGGAAAAATAAAATTAGAAAAACACAAAATACAAAAACAGATGGACAATACCCGGGAAGAAAAGAAGAGGCTGATTGAAAAAATTAACAGTTTTACAGTTATTGGTTAGTTACTTTATTTTATTGCTCATTTGTATGCTTTTGTGTGTGTTATTACTTCAGTATTTTTAATTAGTTTTAGAAGATTGTTCACCTGTACACATTTTTGCAACCCATTGTTCTAATTACTGCATTTATGCTTTTGCGATTTGACAGAAAAGGACTTGATGACTGAAATCGATAGACTTACACAGTTACACAGCATGCAGAAGCGTAGAATAGCAGAACTTGAAACTCGCATGTTGAATTATGCAAACAGTTCAAGTTCGTCAACCAGATCAAAGAAGTCTCCTGTGGTGAGTAAACTGAATGTTTAGAAAGGAAATATTAAGAGGGAATTAGATCACTCACGTATAATTAATTTTTATGAATCTTGAGGCAACTGGATGTCAATCGGGTGATGCCTGTCTGGAGTACATGTTTAAAACTGATCCGGGACAGATGACAAGTACTGCCCTTCCTTTTGTATACACCCTTTTTCCTACTCCTGACATTCCTGTCTATTGCAAGTGTTGTGGAATTCAATATCATCCAGAAAACTGCTAGTAAGTGTTAATATTAAAAATTTATTAAATAGTTGTTTATTTCACATTTTTTCATTTATATTTCTAATAGTTATTTTTATTTTCAAAATATCAAAATATTTAATTTCTGAGGTTTTATTTAATGAATTTTCTTTGCTATTTTCTATTATGTATCTGAGTTGTTACAGGTAATTTAACCTTTTTATAAATTTAATTTAAAGCATTGTAATTTATGGGATTGGAAACCTATTTGTAAATTTTGATTTTTACTGACCATGAGTTGTTAGGATACTGAATTACATTTGGAAACCTCCTGCATTGCAATATTGTTAATAAAGATTTAGCAATAGGTGATTGCATTAAATTTTTAGACATGCATGAATGTGCAATCAGTATGCCCATGCTTAAATAAATTAAATGCTGGTGCTTTTGACAGGAAGAATCATTAGAAATCAGGCTGCAACAACTTCAAGCTGAAAGAGATCACTTCAAGACCGAGTATCATAAGCTTCTGGAACATGTTCAGAATATACCGTCTCACCCTCATCCAGTAAGTTGATATCATAATTTCTTAATATGATAATTTGTTGTTCTTAATTCTTACATTGATGTCACTAAATTCACTGCAAGGCAAATATGTTAGTGTTTCTTTCACTCATGTTTAAAAATTCTAGTTTCACCAAGATGACTCTAATTTAATTTCTTTTCAGTATTTTTATATCTTCTGTCAATGTACTACTAAATGAGAGGATTTTAATAGAATTTCAGCGAAATAATGTGGGGTTTGATTTCTATTTACTTTTCTATTTTAATTCTTTTTATTTATCAAAAACAGAATCTGTGAATTTGAAGTTGTAACTGACAGACAATTAACAAATACAAGCAGTAAAGAAATGCAATTATTCTACCAGAAAATGTAATCTATACGAGATAAAAAATGATATTGTTTTGTTTTTGTAACCATAATTTTGTTAGAATGTCTGCTGTCTTAATTTTGTTAATGATCATGATCAGACTGTTGTATTTTGTTCTAAACTCAGATACCAAAACCTATAGAATTGATCTTGATTATTTTGAATTATTATTGTTTCTATATAGCATTATTAAAAGGAACGCTCTTCCTCTCATATTTTTGCCATATCTTCCACCAAAAAATGTCTTAGTTTCTTATACTTGGAAAATTCGATAAAGCTTGCCTACAGTATTTTTTCCGTACAAGAATTTATTGTAGAATACTAATCGCAAAAAATACAATTTTATATACAAAAATATAACAATTGTAAGTCAGCATTAAGCAAATTTAAATATTGGCTATGTTGGCTTCTTAACTATGCTTAGGTTCTTGGATCAAATATTCACATATTTTGTTTTCACCTTATGAAAGCAGCATTATGAACCACTTTTACACCAATTTGGCGAACCATTACAAATACTCTTCATTGTTTCATAATTTCTGTGAAAGCTAAGAATCAGTTCTATGAATGTGATTACCTACATCCCACTTGGAATATTGCACTGGGAGAAGTAGGTACACGTCTGAAATCTTGTGTACCAACAATATTTTTCAGATGGCTTCTGGAGATGGGAGCAACACCATCAAGCGCATACAGGCAGAAAGAGATCACTACCAGAGGGATGCAGAAAAATTACAAGAGGAGATCGCAAAAATGACTGCTCTCCTTCAGGAAAAACGGAATGATGTGGCGGAAGAAGCAGAAAATGTAAGTTGTAGAATCTTCTCAAGGTGTGTTTTTGAATGGTAATTTTTCTGAAGGAATATCTAAAAATAAAATTTCTTTCCATTGTAATGAATGACAGTTGACATTTGATACTAAATGGAATTGGATGTTTCTTTCTTGATGTAGAAGAATTTTGTGGATAATATATAATGAACATATATAATTATAAGGAAGAATCCAAGCCAAGTACAAATTTTAAAATTAAAATAGTGAGATCTCTGATTGCTGAAATAACTGAACTTATTTATTTTTGAACTTTATTTATAAATTTAAGTTTATAGTGATGTATTCTTGAAAATGTGAAATTGTGCTAGAGGAATAATGCAGGTTGTTTCTTGGTTATATTGAAAACTGGTGAATCTATCCTACAGATGTGTTATTGGGTTTCAATTTTATGTAATTTGAAGATTATTCTCCTGCTAGAATTTGAAGCTACGCCGTAAGCTGAATGAACAAGACCAAGAAATAGTGAAGCTTCATCAGTGCATTCAGGATTTGAATTATGAGAAACAGAACCTTCAGAAGCGAATAGATGGTAAAATCATATCTGCTGTAGCACGATCAGCAATGACTTCCCCTGTGATGGAGGGCCCAGGACAGTCTGTTAGGGTAAGTGAATAATTTTTAAAATGGAATTAGTGCCATTGGCGGATATTTCTTTTTCTCTTATTGATGAAATGAAATATGTTTTTTGGATGGTATCCCAACTTCTGTACAGGCAGTGGTAAATCGATGCTTGAGAGAGCGAGATCTTGCTAAAGGAGATGTTCTGCGATTAGAAGAAGAGAGAGATGCCCTTCGTGCCCGGCTCAAGGTTACCTTATCCATTACCAGTCCTTTCCTCTTTGGCAAATTCCTGTGCTTTGCATGATGTGCATATGTACCCCATCCTTTTTGAGATGTGTATTTGTTCATTTGGTTGCATTATTCTGGTTATTTGGCATTACGTTTTAATTTTGAAATGTTACAATGGTACGAGTTAACTTCACTGCCACTTGAGAATGGTAATGACCAAAGTGATTGTTCTCAGTGTCATTTTTGTGCATGTTGCGATGTGTCCAAATTGTAATAATTGTGGTTTGCATGATGGATGAATTTCAACTTCTCTAAGGTTGAAACTTAAAGACACCTGGAAAACAATGTAATGTAAAGAGGAATGAAGACAGTCAATATTTTCATATTTCAATATTTTTATATTTTATTAATTGTGTCTTATGTATTGTGTGTGATACATGTCTGCTTTTGTGCGAGCTCCATGTGAAGTAGCATTATACTTGTTGCACATTTTTATTTAATTATTTAAAAATGCTAAATAATTTCTCATTTGTTGTAATATGTAGATTGCTACTGAGACACAAGTTACGGAACACGCCCGTTTAGAGAAGACCATCATGGAGAGCGAAGATAGGGTTCGGCGACTGGAATTGGAGAGGCGAGAACTGATGGCTACGACTGGTGTGCAGAAAGCGACCATAAATAATTTAGAAGATGAATTGGAGACGTTACGAGAGAAATTTAATGGCAGTCAAATGGAACTTACTCAGCAACGCACCCTCTATACTCAAATTAAGTATGTATAGTAACATAAAGTAGTAACATTTTTACATATTTCTAATAATGGCATTCAAATATAAATCAGTGTCATCAAATCATTTCTAGAATTGATTTCAGCTAAATTTATTTGTTGTATATTAAAATTTAAAGTTTTAATTACTATCTTCTTTGTTGCTGAATTTTACTTTCTCTTTAATTGTTGGGAAAAACATTTTTAGATTCATTACCTCTGGGAACTTACCAGGATTGTTTTTGATGCAAACTCATAGGATTGACTACAATTGAAGAGTTTTTTATGTGGTGATGGGTTACCTTTTGAAATTCATTCAGGGTATACTTTAGAGCATCCCAGCCAGAAACTAACTCTTAATCTTCTGCTCACATTTTTTGTTCAATTCTATCTTTTCGTGGTTAGGTCCCTGCAGGACCAGACAGATCGTGCTCTGGCCGATAGCCAGGGGCAGTTGGCTCAACTGGAAGCGGAGTTGGCCAACTCTAGGGACCGCGTTCGAGTCTTGGAAAGTGACAGAGCTTCTCTGGATAGAGAAGTATCTTCTTTGAAGACAGAACAGACTGTGCTGCGCGGCAACATTGCACAAGTGGATCAAGAAAAAGATGCGTTGCTGGTAAGATATCAGATTGCGGTGTACTGCAGCGTGATTCTCACCTGATTGTTGTGAAGGTGCGAAAGCTGCATTTGGATGAAATTATTATTTATTTTTCAGATGAGTATTGACAGCAAGACGGAGCAGATTGCACAGCTGGAGAGGCAGTTGAAGCTGATTGAGAACAAGTGTGTGGATTTGGAAGGAAATGTTGCTGAGCTTCAAAGAAAACTCGAGTGAGTATTAAATATTTAATTTGATGTGTTTATCTTTATAGAGTTGGCACATTTGTTTAAAAGAAGTTTGAACATACATTACTTACATACAGTACAAAGTTTTTTTAACTATGTTTATACTCATGTTTTACAATCCACATTCACACAATTAATTTTTCTTCTAAATCGGCTTGTGGCTTATGGCTGATAGTGCTTTTCAAATGCATTTAAAGTTTTAAAAGTACAGTGTTGTAAACATTTCATAATGATCTCTGTGGGTGTAAGAAATTATGGCGTTTGGTATTCCAAATACTACGTATATTACGATAGTGACTGTTTCCAAAGGTGCAATGCAAATTAGAGTGCAGTCACTTATAAAGCACACTAATAGCAGGAATGGCAAAATAAATAGTGCTTATAATTGAAATATTATAATTAAATGTAATGAATTAAATAGTTTTTAGAGATTTCAATTCTTACAAATTGTTCTGTGGATATTAGCACTTCAGGAGCATTGTTTCCCCATTCAGAGTTCCTTGGGAAATACACAGACACGGGTGCAAGTGCCAGCAATTGTGGTTCGGTGGTCTTCTGTGTACTTGCTATACCACACTGCGTTGCCGCTCGGTTCCTTTAAAAATTCCATCGCGATTAATGGGAGTCCTCCGTTGGATTGCCATTTCTTCTGGACTTTCTCTGGTGGTGATGCAGCT
>BOPP01000041.1:9045061-9066901 GCA_017312745.1 Gryllus bimaculatus
TTATACAAGTCTTTAATGTCTTTATTGTCACTTGCAGTTTCTTAGTTGTAGAGATTGCTGAAGACAGCAGTTCTCGTGAGATATGTAGAGAGTTAGTGTTTATAGGTAGCAACTTTTGGTGATAAATTTTCTGGGATTGTTGATGTGGAGAGTTCTTTTGTGACGGTTTGGGGTCCATCGCGTGAAACTCGACGAAGATTGAGGTATTCATCGTATCGGCCGAACAGCTACTGAGAAAGCTCGGCGTGTGTGCGGCTACCGGACTAGGCGAAGTGCTCATCACCACCACTGGTCGGGCCCCCTGTCGGTGTCGGGGTGGTACTTCTGGTTGAGGAACTTGGCGAGGGAGACGGCGGGCGGCTGGCACTGCAGGTCCCCGTCTCCGCTGGCGTCGCCGGCGCCTGCGCGCACCGCCTTGTAGCCCGGGCGGCAGTCGCAGCGGGCGGCGCTCTGCTTGCGTCGCCAGCCGGCCTCGTCCCACAGCAGCCGGCCCTCGCGCTCGGGCACCAACCACTGGTTCTGCGCGCACGGCCCGCGCGAGTAGAGCGCGTGGCAGGTGCCGTTCCAGCGCACCATGCCGGCCTTGGCGTCGCAGTAGACGGGCCCCTGCGCCGCCGCCGCCCCGCGGGAGCAGTCCCGCGCGCCGCCGCCGCGGCCGTCGGGGCAGCCGCACGTGCCGCGGTACGACACGCCGTCCACCGACGCGCGCACCGCCGACTCGAACAGCACCACCTGGCCGCGCGGGCACGGCCCGCGCAGCCCCACGCGGTAGCAGATGTTGCGCTCCGGGAAGTAGAGGCGGCCGCGCTGGCACAGCGTGGCGCACGTGCCGCGGTCCAGCAGGAACTGGCCCTCCGGGCAGGGCCCGCGCGTGTAGAGGCGGTAGCAGGCGCCGTCGCGCGCCCACGGCACGTGGCCGGCCTTGCAGCGGCAGCGCGCGCGCGCCTCGCCCGGCGCCGCCTCGAAGCGGTGGCCCGGCGGACACGGCCCCGCCGACCCTGCGCACCGCCGCACGCTCTTCATCGGGGTGCAAGGGAAGGGCACGAGGAAAACAGGAGGAATGCCAGACGGCTCGTCTTTTGGGGTACTGCTCCGGCTTTCGCTTTGTATTGGAGAAACAACGGAAAACGCCCGAGCAGTGTACCGGAGAGCACAATTCTTCTCGAGATAGCGGATGAATTCGACCGAACTACAAAGTTGTGCCTCCTCACCTAGTAAGGCGAATGAATTGAGGGAATTGTGCGAGTATAATGATATTACTAGAGAGTATTTCGTGTTTTCGAATTACTTTGGTCATCAGTCCTCTGAGTGTAGTACGTGTTACAGCTGGATTGATTGATTGTGAGTGATTCCGGGCGCGTCAACTACTAGTCATGTGTCCCGTAAGTGTACTGTATGTGTGTCCCGTAAGTCTAGTGCGAAATCCGGCGTCGACTTACCGTCGGCCAGCGGTTTTTTCCCCAACGAGGTATCTCGCATCAGCTGGGCACCGCCCCAACCGGGACAAGCTCTGAACTCCCGACCGGTCTCCCGGCATGTGTAGTGCATGTAAGGGGTGAGGGTAAGACAAGGAAGAGGTAGGAAAGATCGCGGTCGGTGGCCGTTTGTTAGAGTACTGCTCCAGCATTCGCCTGGTGATCGGAGAAACCACGGAAAACTACCGGTCAGAGCAACGGGCCTCTGGAATTCTCCGCCAGAGAGAGACTGAATTCAACCCAGCCCAACTGAATTCATGGCCACAGCCGGAACAAGCTGTAACTTCCCGACTCGCCTCCCGATAAGCGTGCAAGTGCAGTGAATGCAAGAGTCTGTATGCGTCTGAGGGAGAAGAGAGGACGAGGATTAGGGAGGCAAGATCGCGTTTGTTAGGGTTCTGTTTACGGTGTCTAGCTAGTGTGGAATATTCGCCACATTCGGAATTCTCGATCAGCGACGCTGCACCTTGAACCGGTGTAATCACGGAACCAACAGCTGCCGTGCTCGTGTCCTGTTTACTGACGGGGCTATTCTGAAGTAGGTGGTGAGAGGCCCGAAACCCTGCCTGGAATCGAGTTGTCTACTGATATTTAAAACGGATTCTAAAGAATTTGTGCCCCGGCACCGGAAGGTGAAAAGCTAGGGCGCTCACCGCTGCGTATAGGGCGTCTTCTCAAAAGGTGATGGCCGTTTCCAGTTTTGTCGTTCTTTGCGGAGAGAAAACTCGTAAAATTGCATTGTGAATTTGCAATTGATAATGTATTTAAGTTCCTTTTCGAGATAACGTAATAATGTAATTAAAGTACAACAAAGATGTAGAAAATTGAAAAATTTACGTTTGATTGGCTGACTATATTCCCTAGAACCTATTGAACATTTTACTAAACATACTGAAAATTCCTCGGAATATTCTTTGAACCATTTCATTTTGTTGGAATTTTTTTTCCGAGAATCGTTCCGATTTGATTTGATCGAATACTTAACCCACTAATGAGCTGATCGTGACAGGTTGTTGCTGTGTCGTTTTACAACGTGCTGTACTAACTTGTTAGTGACTCTTTTGCATGTAAAACGTAAGAGAGTGTGTCCGTAGTGCGCTTCATCTGCACGTCCGTCAGGTGTGGATACCGTGTGCAACGCTGGAGTGTTCGGGGGGTTGCCTATAGTGTGGTCGTTAGGCGGCGCCTGGTGGGACTCGATCCCCGCCGGAAAAATAATGCCCGTTCGGCGAAATGTCCGCATCGGACGTGGGAGAAACGAATGTCGAAGATTTACGTCGAACGATTGATCAATCTCAGTGAAGCATTTCCTGTTTTTTCTCGTTGTATGAAGTTATGTATAGCTACAGTAAATCGATGTCGTTATTTTGACGGAAGTAAATGTGTTGGAGGTGTCTGATACCGATAAAGTGCTTGTTTTGAAAACGCCTTTCCGTTCATCTGTCCATTCGTTTGTCTATCTGGCCAATTTTCTGTGAATAATACTAGAATGTAGTGCGAGTATTTAAGCACTAAATAGCGCCTAAACCGTACACGGAACTTTCATCAAAATCGATTTTCTGGGATCGATCTGGGTGATATCGCGGGTTCTCAAATTTGGATAGGATCTTGCAGTTTTGGGGGTATTTTGCATGAAACCCACAATTTTTTCAAACATTTCTAAAAAATTACTCTTAAAATCGTATTTAAAGTTTTTATACTGATGCGTACCTGCTTTGATTGAAATAATTTTGTAATTCGTACGAGGCGTGTCCATTATAAAAATAAACTATAATTATATCTTGTTTTTTGGATGTAATTTGTCTTACATATTTCTAAATATTGAAAGCTCATTATCTAGTGGTGAAGAATTGTATGGTATTGTTTGGGATGTAGACAAGGAGCGGGTTTCAATGAAATTATTCTCTGGACTGTGCAAATGATCACAACTTTCAAAATAACAGTTCATAATAAAAAACACTGCTTGCATTAAAGGTCAAAGAGGAATAGCATAATATATTTTTTAGACAGCAATTAGCAACATCGGTTCTTTCAGTAGAGTTATAAAAGTCCAATTTTTAGCACTGGTGCTTAAAGTGAGACGATGCTAAGGTATTGATATAAATCAGTGAATGCAAAATAAATAAATAAATAAGTAAATAAGTAAATAAAAATCGTGTGATCGCATCTGCTACTACTGGCCCTAATGTATCGCTAAGTGATCTATATCCGTGAATAAAAATAAAATGAATGTCCGTAAGGTTGTCTAAAAATGTGTCACTTTTACCACTCGTATCACAAATAACTATTGATATTGGAAGTATAACTTAATGACTAGAAATTATAAGTGTTTGCAATAGGATGTCTGACTACATGTCTTGATGTGCCATTGGTCATAATCAACAAGGTTTCTGAAAATTACTTCTCTTTTTTTCTGTGGGGGAGAGAAGGTTTTTCCGCACTAAAATATTGCGCGTGGGAACTCGTCGAAAGCGGTTAGGTATCTAACTTCAGAGGGACCATTTTCGCCGTACGATCTCCGTGTTACTCGCCGGAAACCGAGTTCCGCTTCCATGTCGCAAGATAATGAACGGAGTAATGGAGGAAATCGGCCTCCACGCTCAGTACCGGGAGCCTGCCGTGCTCATTGGGGGGTGATGTAAGACGCACGTAACGCGTGCTTCGCTCGCACGGGAGAAACATTGCGCGAAGAATTCGTGACGCATTGCGGTGCGAGGGAGAGTTAATTCTCGGCAGCAAACGCAAGAAATACGGCAGCCTCGTCATTGAACATGACGTGACTTACTTTCTGGGGGCGAGCGAAGAGGATTAGCGAAGATGTCGAGTAGGACGTCACGGCGAAATGAAAAACTAAACAAGTGCGGACATTAGGTTACGAAAAGAAACGTATACGATGTTGAAGTTTCCTATATGATAGTGATGGTATTATGTAGTATTTAAAAGATTTGGTAGCTAAATGAAAGATCTTCCGATTCTGTTAGGATTGGACTTATCATTCGATCGTCATTGTAAAATATTCGAACGATTTTTATATACTCTCCTGGAAGGCCTCGTAATAGAATATGAGAAAAAAATCATTCTTACTAACTTCCCTTACAATTTCATAAGAAGTAGGTGGCGTTTTGTTCTTGTGATTTTTTTCTGTCTTTTTTTTTAAATGTAAAAGAAAGCCACTTTTCTCCGTTATGTAACAGTCGTAGTTACGCCAGCGTGATCGCGGTTCCGTTGCCTGCTATCGAAACGTCAAACGCCGTTGTTTGGCCAAGAACAAGAGCTCGGCGGCGCGGAGCCGCTCGGCCAGGCAGTTCACTCATTTGTTTCGTCGGAGTAGCGGCTTCGCTCGCGGCGGTCGTTCGCCAAAAGTTCCCAGGCGGCGGGGTGTCGACGCGCGATCGCGGGTAGCGGCGGAAGCGAGAAACACGCCCGTGATCGCTCGTTCCCTCGCCGGGGCCGGCTTGTGGCCGTGGAACGGAATTCCGCCAGCGGGGGCCGACAGAGTTCGAACCGGTTGAGAGAGTTCGCGTGAAAACGGCACAGGCATAGAGGAGCCGAAGTTTTAACCGACCGCGAGAGGGTTATATTTTTTTGTTGTCGACTGGTCGGTATCCGTTCTCTTTATTTTGGAGCGGATTAGGGGCGAATAATCACACGATCTGTTGCTAGCGTAGGAATGAGTCAGGTAGTACAGAAATACATAAAGTTGTTATGACTTATTCTTGTGTGTAGTATAAAGAACACCGTGAAATGCTGCAATGGATCTCGACCTGAAGTATACGTTTTTTGATTCTCTGATATCGAAAACGTTTTGCTTTGCTTCGCTTCCTGTCTGTGTACCTCTTCGCCCGTTTGACAATCTGCCTGTTCGTCTGAAAAATACTGGTGCTTAAATACATAAGATTTTCTACTGAATGCGTAATCCCCCCATTGTTTTCGCTGAACTTGTGGCCCTGCGAATTTGAAACCGATAATTTCATTTTGCGGGTACTTTGAAGTCCGTGAAATGTGTTCAAATTTTCTCAAAGAACAGCTTCAAAATATTTTTATAAAGCTTTGCTTGAACAGAGACACGTCTGCTTATGAAGAGGGGAAAGGTCTGATTTCCAGGACAGTGTCTGATCTGACGAAAATTGCTAAAGTTAAAGTTTTTAATCTTCTCCTTTATCTTTATTATTGAGTAAGCCAACCTCATAGCGGGAAGAAGATTATTGGAACAAATCGAATCAATTGTATTGAAATTCCAGGAATTTTGATGCTTTTAACAGGATAGTATTGCTACGGTAGTATAAGAAATAAAGTTCTAACAGTTTTGAACAGGGTTGGAAAAAAACAAGTTGAAAAACGATCCTGTGAATATTATTTTTTTAGGTTTCGTAAGGAATATTATTATTTTTTTTAAATTTTAGTTCATCCAAAATACTTATGTCATCACTTGAACCAAATTTCATTTTGAATTTGAAAACCATTTGGAGTGAAATACAGAAGTTACGTAAATTTGAGTAAATTTAGTAATATTTCAATTCATACAATATTATATATTGTAAGATTATTATAAGATTTACTACTTTATTTAAAATAATTTTAAAAAATCATTCAAACATTAAGATATTTTGTATGGGCTTTTCAAGGATGATTACTTATTTTTTAAACCTTAATAGGATTTTTGAAGTAGGGGAAAATGGGATGAGGCAACCCTGGTTGGAAATACGCAGTTCAGGTGGATGAGGTAACCAAATCTTTGCTCATATTTCTACACAGTGCGTTGGTGTTACAAGCGATTACTTGACTGGGGGCCTATCTTACTACTCATCAAAACACCAGGAAATAAAAGCAACTTTTGTGACCTGACGTGTCAGGCACAAGCATGGGAAACGTGGCACGATTGTTTTCTCTGAGAACAGTTGATATGCGACTCGGCGAATTCCCGAATGTACTTACGTCATCTGGGAAATGTATTACGACACAACACGAAATTCACCTTGCATTATAAATTCAAGTTCCTCAGTAAGCACCGAATTCTTGAACAATTAATGACTTCCTATAACATGGTAATTCGGGTTCATACTGAATATTTAACTTTTTACTTTAATATTTCACTTTTTTAAAGTAAAAATTATGATTACGCGACTATAAAGTAAATGTAGTTTTGAAAGCACTAACTCGGAGATGATTACTGAAAACAGAATGTTCTCATTATACATTAATTGCATCAAGGATGCTCCTTTTTGCTTCTAAATTACTAAGTTCCTATAATTCGTACGTCATTCCTCATCATGCTCTGTTTTCCATTTCGCATGAACTATTGGCAATGTAATACAATTTCTTGCTTGTCTCGAGTTTCAAGGACCTATCGTATTTCGTTTCTCTCAACGCACATCACTATCGCGGAACAGTTTGAAAACCACTGCTAAAAGTTAAATTGGGCTCTTCCACTTTTTTAGTGGCGAACCTTAAATGCAGACTAGTCATTACATGTTACTTGTTATGCGTATTTTAAATCTAGGTGTTTAAGTGCGCCACCGTTTTGTGAGGAAGACACCCATTTTAAAACTCGGATTGTACGATATTCCCTCGATTGTCTTTAACAAGTTCAGTGATCCTAAAACTGATGACTCAGGAATATGGCAATTCTGAAGTAGAGACTTGAAGTAACCTACCAAAAACTCGTTTTACTTATTGTTGAATTAATACTGTTCACCATTTATCAGAATGTCGAAGCATTCACTTTACTTCAGGTAAAAACGGCAATAAATTATTTTTGGGGTTCAAAAAATTGTCAAGTTCATGGAGAATGTTTTGTCAAATTGCATGGGTGACGATAAGGAACAGCCGTTGGCGAACTAATGGGTATGGCAAGAAATTGTATTTATTTTTACTGTTACATTCTTGCTTAATACTGCTTTTGGTTCGGAGCTCGATGTACACTGGATCGAGAGAGTAATGGTTAGGAGGGAAATATGAAAACAATTGAATGTTGCTACATGCTTATGGAGGAAAATATGAAAAGACAAATCGAGTCAACTTAACATCTAGTTAATTAGTAAATATGAATCCATAAAATTAGGTAAAAAATACAATTTTGTATGTGCCACAGGCGTGAACTGTTTCTAATGACCTCGGGCGGCAAAAGGCTTGAAGCCAAAGGCCCTCGGGAATTTTGTAGCCGCTCGGTCATTAGAATCCTTATAACGGCTTTGGTGCATACATAACTATTAGTAAAAGAATGAAAGTGTTGCACAGAGAGAGAGAGTGCGTTTCGTTTGTGAGTTGCTACTTGAACTTCTTTTGGAAAGAGGCGGGCTGGCAGGTCTTACCGAGCGGGTAGCAGCGGCCGGTGTCGTTGTGGAAGTGCGGCAGGCGGTCGTGGCAGCCGCAGGTGGCGCCGGGCAGGAAGAGGTGGCCGCTCTCGAGGCAGGGCCCGCGCGTGAAGTGCTCGTAGCAGGCGCCGCCCGTCTCCGGTCCCCGCGTCCCCGCCCCCGCCCCCGCCCTCTCGGCCTCTCGCCTCTTCCCGCCCGCGTCTCTGCGCCTCTATATGTGCTATCGAGTCTCTGCCTCTTTTGCTGCGAGCACGCGTCATCCCGCCAGCCCGTTCAGGTCGTCGCCGGGGGGCGTTCCGGTGGTGGGCGCGGTGGTTGGGGCGGCTGGCTCGGATCGTTGTTCTTCTCGCCGCGTCTCTATGGCGGGCCGGCGCGGCGAAGAGGTCCAATCGAGCTAGCTACCCCGCGCGGGCAGGGCCCCCGCGTCAGCGCTTCGTAGCAGCGCCGCGTCGCCGGCCAGAAGAGCTGGCCCTCCTCGCACCGCTCCACCGGCACGCACTCGCCCAGCCGCCTGTTGCAAGCGACGCGCGCGTCCGTCTCATCACCGGCTCCCACGCGCGCGGTTTCATTTCGTTTATTCAGTCGAAGAACACTGAAAGCTAATGACTGGGCTATCCGGGTACGAGCCGCGTCTCTGTCGCGGTGTGGCCTTCCTCAGATGTACTCTCTGCGAAAGGCCACATGTTGACCAAAGCGTTAGACACCACCACAGAGATGCGATTCGTCCCGGATAGCCTAGACAACAACTCCGGCCAAGGAAGACTACGCAATCAACAGTACAAACTGTATGTGACATGGGGAGAAGTACCTTCTGCGCACGTTTTCTTGACGTGCTCCAACATTTTTACTATAAATAGTTGAATGATGAATAAAAGTTTGAAAAGGAACGAGGTTAGCAACATTGGAAACTAAACATTTCCACTCCCAAGATAAAGAAAACTTATTTGCATCGGTAAACGTACTGCAGATTTGAGCAAAACGAACAACAAATATTACGAACAAAATGTTAATCCAAACCACCGGCTCTACTCCTACCACATCTAGCCAAAGGAGAGCTCAACAAGACGTGCGGTATAGTCAAGTTAAATTTATGTTCAGATGCAAAACAAGGGGCCATCTCAGCAATTTACTCAATGGATCAGAGAAACGGGACGAAAATCAGATCGAGATGGAGTTGGTTTTTAGTTGAACTTTTTCGTGAATAAATACATTTGTACAGCCAAATAATCATATTAAATAAATGGAACGGGAAAGATAGATAGTGTAATTATAACAAAAAAGTTCATTATAAAACGTTTTAATATCACTGGGTCTGCTCTAATGATTTCATATAAGAAAAGGAAGTTATAGTAACAAAATTAATTCAGAATGTTTCGTGAATAATCCAAAATACCTATTTATGACCAAGAATCATATGCAAATGACACAGAATCATAAAAAAACACTAATTAAATTAAAAATACAATTACCTTTAACCCAATCATTCGAAATGTTTGACATCTCTTCATTGGATGTTTATGATGGAAGTAATTTCTTTGTCAGCACAACTGTTTTCGAACCCTTTTGCGTGATGTTTTCCATTATTTTGAGAACTGAAGTGCTTATTTTTCATCTATTTTTGCTCTTGAAGTTTCGTAGAAACGATGCATATTGGTTTAATACTACTGTGTTTGTTTTCACAGAACAATGCACACGTTCACATGATTAACTATATTTGACTGATGAAAAAAGGTGCATGCAGCGTGTTTTTTATTGACAATAAAATTTATAATTTCTTTCTGATAGACGTCTGAAATTTGTTGAAGTTTTAATCACTTCTTTTTCACATTACCCAGTACTTACGATGTTGTGACGCATTTTTACTTACCAATAGCATTTTAATAATTGCTCTTAATTGACACGATTTTGCTGTACTGTACTTTAATTATTTGTTCATTAAAATGTATGCTCCAGTATTTGTTGAGGATTTTTCAAAGGTTTTCAAACTGAGGTGCAGTTCTCGCACAGAAATTGCACCGAAAAAAGACTCCTGTAACCTTGTAAAAGGAATTCATAATTATAAATACTTATTAAATTTGAAGAGTTCGTGATACGGAGAATGCGAGCTACTGTTTTATCTGGACTTTACGATGCGAATAATCAGGAAACATTTTTCTGGATTCTTAGCGTGGTTTGAATGACAAGAAAGCTACATGCCAGACGAAGCATGAAATAGTAACCGCTGAGAGTTATGCTTCCCGTAAACATGATTCTGTAAGGCAATAAATATGTTAATTTACCTTCCCCTGCGTAGCAAATACATCTCTGGATGTGAATAAGAAGTTTGTTTTCGCGCGCAAAAGGTTTGCTGTTGGTGTGATAACCACGCGTTCTCTCCCACAGAAGTGCATATACTACTTTTTAGAGCATTGACTCTTCTTCCTTTTCCATTCATCTTAAATTTTACGTCCCTGAGAAAGGTTGTGATGTCGAGTACGTTTGTAAGAAAGTGAATATTTATAATAATTAATATTGATTGAGTTTCCTATTATTTTCAGTAACGTAACATATTATAATTCATCATTGGATGACGGACCATGTGGTTCAACCATATGGACCATAGCCACTTTTTCCATAAATGGGTCGAAAGAATTGTGTAGATATTTGATGTCAGTTTTGAACTCAGTGTTAAAATTACTTAATATCGACCGAAATTTATAAAGTTTTCATGCGACTTGTATATTGTGTCATGCTAAGCTTTTTTCTATAATTTTTTCCCAGAGTCCTGTGTTTTGTACACTTCTGATTGAATTATTACCAGGTCATATTTCTTCACGAGCATAAAATGCCTACTTTCAGTTCAGCCACTGCTTTACAAATTACATTGGAATGTAATTTTTCAGTGTGTTCATTCCTGAAATGTGTGAATAAAAATGCTGTATTTTTTAGCATTTTGTTGCGTAGAATAATATAAAACCGTGTGGAAATCACGACTAATTTCCCTCGTTGGATC
The DNA here is from genome assembly GCA_017312745.1 of Gryllus bimaculatus. NCBI lineage: Eukaryota > Metazoa > Arthropoda > Insecta > Orthoptera > Gryllidae > Gryllus > Gryllus bimaculatus. The sequence goes on from BOPP01000041.1 coordinate 9,055,843, forward strand.
GATAAACTGAAAGTATTTTGTGGTATTACCCGCGCAACTTTTCTTGATCGATAGCCTACCTTCTCCCTCTCGTGTACAATAAATATTTAAAGGTAAAGGTTCGCATCGTGCAGAGATGACAATATGCCAAACGCAAGATCTTCATTGTCGGTAAATAGAAAATATTTGGTGTTGATGATAACTGTTCGTGTTTGTTCTCGAAAAAAAAAAAAAAAGTTAAGAAATGGCTGATGCAGGTCCATGTTCTTCACCGGAGACACCTCGAACTCCTAAGGAAGTGAGGAAAACGTAAAATAGCGGCGAATGCAACGTGATTGAGAATGTTGCGAGGACGTGCAAGTTGTAAAAATGGAACAAGATTCTGATGTATTCTCTTAGTAATGCTTTATATCGGACTTATGGTTATATTTGAGCATGTATTTCGACGATACGGAGAATTAAGACTATAAGAACCAATAATCTTTTAATTTCCGCCGAAAAGCCTGGGGGAACAGTCAATGAGACCAATTTATCATAATTTTGTAACTATACTTTTTACTTATTTCCATGCCCTTTTCACAGATCATCGAGTGAAATTTTGATTTATAGTATTTGAAGAATTAAAAATCTTGCTTTGCCTTATTGTTTACCATTTACACTGACACAGTGGACAAGAAGGATTTCACTATAATAAAAAGATCTTCAGGATTGTCACTTTAGACAAACGAAGTTAGAATGCTTCCCAGGTCAAGAAATTAATCAGTTGCACATTATATTGAAATGTAGGTTTGCCTTTGGTTTTTCTGCATTGCTTCAAAAACTCATTTGAAATTCAAATGTAGTACTTATTGTTTATGGTATAATTTCGGCAACAGATGCCGTTTACTCTGTAGCTTCATTTCAGTAGCTTCATCATGTGGGCGAAGAAAATAAAATAATCGTGCGGCGTGGACGAACTAATAGTTTATTACTGAGGACGCTTCTGAAATTTCGTTGGTGGTATCGATTTGCGTGGCGGCGCGAGTCCAAGAGAAAACTGGATGCCCCTCCGCGTCGCCACGCCTCGCCTCGCGCCGCGCCGGCCGGTGTTTGTTGAGCCTTTCCATTAGCGCGCGCCGGGTTGTTTTCGCTGCGTGGGATTCTCAGAGCCCCCCCCCCTCAGCCGCGGCCGTGAGCCAGCGATGTTTGGGAGCCGACGGCGCTCGACCAGAGTCGAGAGGGAGGCCTAGCGAGACGACGCACCAAGGCAGTGACCTCGCGATTGAAGATTCTATTCGCGCCCACGGGATGACAATTGCCCCGTGTACGTGGCGTTGCCTCTGCAAAGCTCTTAGGCTGAATTCCGTATGTGGGTAAGCTTCAAAATATTAATCTCATAATTACGCGAATACAAGGCGTTAATGATTAAACGTTGATTTGGAATGTTTGTTTTTGAAAACATAGACTGCCAAATAATGAATAAAATACTATCCGTTTTTGCACTCTGCATTTGTGAATTAATTTGAGTGACTCCAACATTTCAATCAAGTAGATTTTCAGAACGTTTGGCGAGAAATCCTTTACAGAACAAAATTGCGAACATTTCGTATTTTAGATTCGAAAATAAATTCGTGTTGATGTTTGTGTGGAAAGAAACCGTTTTTATATCAGGATGCTCGTCGACGATAGTATTCGAAGGAGCGACCTGTCAATCTTGTGTGCGTGTCATTCTATACCTAAGAGCGAGTCCGCCTTATGTAATAAGTGGGTTTTCTGATGCATCCTATATGTTTTACACTCTTGTATCACGTGCAGAGGACCGCGCAAATATACGCTGAAGATATACGAATCGAAACTCGGATTTTAACTGTCACGCTTACTGCCTATAGTTCACTTGTATAAATCCATAGCGTTCATTGCTCTCGAGTTTAATTTGTAAATTTGTGTCTGCTTGATGAACCGATGGAGCGTGCCTCTGATTATGATAAGGACTAAAATGACAAAAATAAATTTGACAAATATCTAAGAAGTAACTTGATTAAACGTAAACATTCACCATTATGCTACTATCGTCGTTCTATTTGTGACCTTTTTATTAATTTTATAAAACGCACTAAAATATATTTATTAAATGTTAATATAGGTAGCTAATTATATACAATTGGTGCTGCTTTCTTTGGAACGTCTTGAATTAAAATATGTCGAGTTGAAAACAGCTTCTAAATTTTAATCGTACCATAATTTCGTACGATATAAGGCGTACATGTTTTCTTTGTCATCGAAGAGCTTGGAAGGCTCATCGCCACGTTAAGCTGAACCCATTGACTGAGGCGGCTCTGCCATGCCTCTCGCGGTGTTTGCAAAGGTTTTGAGACCGTGGGTTGGACGCTCTGGTTTTAAATCTTCACGTCTCAACTCCCTCGGAACGGTATCTGGGACTGGTATCACGCTGAACACCTGAACGCCACCGCTAGTTCTTCGTCAGTTCCTCTTGAGTGAGCGGGCACCGCTACGGCGAAACCGTAACTCCAAAATAAATCAAAATTGAATCCATTTTCTTGCTGAATTTCTTGTCGAATTGCCGGCCTGAAATTGTACTGCATAATTCAGTACATCGAGAGAAATGTACTTAACATGGTTGGTCAGCGATCAGTTGGTAAATCCATTTATTCGCGTGGTAAGATTCACTAAACATGATTTAGTTCCGTTTAGTATCTTCAATCAATTGAAAATCGTAAGTGAATGAACAATATGAATTGTCAGTGGGACTATACTGCTTGTTTCGTAGATAAAATCATTCGGTGAGATCTACGTTTCATGTCGTCACACTTACTAAACATTGCATAATAAGCGCGCGTTGTCAGAAATCTGACCAATCCAAATGATTATTGAGTGCATGTGAGCTGTGAGAAATCAACGCTGAATATGGTATTATGCGCATAATAAAGGCCGTGTTTTGTACATTATTGATTTTAAATGATTATATGTTGTATTCTAAACTAGTTGTAGAAATAGCGACGGAAGTCAAACATCGGTAACCTTTCCACATGGCTACGGTCTGTCATGTTACGGAGGTTTAAGAAAGATGAGTCCACGGGACCGTTAAATGGGTAACCGCTCGGAAACCCCAGTTGCTAAACTACCTGACTGAATAGATAGAAAGAAAATGTTACCTACCAATTTTCAGTTTAATAGGGCTTACTCAGCAGCTCTTAGTAATTTATTAAACACAACTATTCGTTTATTAATTTTCACTGCAATGTGTTCCGTAAATATTACGACCTGTTTAGTGAACATTACTACACGTGCATTAGCATGTTTAGTAACTAAACAGCAGCTTCGTAAACGTGACTGAGCACTTTGTTCTTCCATGATATGCTATACTACATAGTTCAATCTACTTCGTGATGAATTGTATGAACTAAACATCTCTCTCCATGTAAGTACGTAGATGTTTCGATCGATCACGATGAAGGCAAGGCGGTGTGGAGGTGGGTGGGTGGGGGTGCGCACTGTCGTCGGTCGGCACCGCGTCGGCCGCCTGCAGCGGCGCGAAGTAATTGCTGGCGGCCAGGGCCCGCTGCGGAAGAGGGTTCGGGCTATGCGCCGGGGCGCGGCGTGCGTTAGGCGGCCGGGGGAGCTGGGCCTGGCCGGTGCGCTTGGCATGCGCTAGGTGGGGCGCCCACCGCGCGTTCGGTCGCAGCTCTGGTGTGGGGCGCGGCACGGCCTGCGCTCGCACCACCGTGAAGATATGCGGTAGAGCGGCCGGGTTCGCTCGCCGGCCAAGTGCAGCAGCTGCTCAGCCGGCCGCGGCTGGCCGCGCAAGGTTGCGCTTGTTCGGGTCGGCCCAGCGCGGCGCGGACACGGCGCGCGCGAGCCCCCGCCGCCCCGCCAGCAGAAGCGCCCAGCAGCGCAGCAGCGACCTGCACACATCAGCAACAGGGGAGCGTCAAAGTTGTTTCACCAGTTTTGCGTTCTTTGGCGCGCATCGTCTTCCGCCTCTCAAGATGGGTTGGGATGCAAAATATGTTTTAGGTAGCTTCCAGTAAAAGCGCCGACCTGGATGGCTAAGAACGTGTACCGACTCGGCGGTTCGGTCCGAAGGGTCGCGGGTTCGAGTTCCGCCTAGGGCATGGTTGTTTATACCGTGTCTCTCATGTATGTGTTGACGCGGAGGGCCTCGTGTTCTGCTGTCCCGAGATCAGAGAAACTCGCAAGTGTGATGGTGTCTACTGTATGGTCAAATATGCGCCCCATCGGGACGTAAAGCCGGAAACGCGCTAGAAAAGAAAGACGAAAAATCGGTTCTTTCAGGGCATGGGTTGCGTGCTAAAAGTTCAAAGGGAAGAAGAGAGTCAGTTGTTCACATAAATCTGTGAATGCAACTAAGGAAACAAAATAATTTCATATATTCGCATCAGCTAATTCTGACCTTAATATACCAATAAGCAATTTGTGTACTTGAATAAAAATAAAATGAAAGTCAGAATGGCTGCCTAAAAAATACTGTATGGGCACACGTGATAAAAGTGATTTTTTTTTGCTCGTAGGATTGCTCCACTTGGACTGTTTGCCTCGTGCGGCAACATTTCCTACTCGCAAAATAAAATGACACTTTTACCACTAGTATCATAAATTACTATTTTGGTTGGTTGAGTTGATCTTAAAGTTGTAATTGATTGTGTTAATTGTAAGATTGGAATTGTTAATCCAGTGCGATAGAGCCGTCAGGGACGTGGAGTGGGCATCAGTGCGTACAAAGCCAGAAGCATCTGTATGTCAAGAACCATTTAGTAGGCGTCAGTGCGTGGAATGCCAAATGCAGATGTATGCCAAGTCATATTTAATGAATGCCCTGTTTAATTTTCAACGATGAGTCAGCCTTGTCTGATGATTATTGACAACATACTAGTACTGCGGGTGAGTCATGTCCAATAGGCATTTATTTCAGCAGGTGGCCATGTATTGGATTCCCTTATTCCATCTGATCATTCTTACATCAGCAGATTTTGACACCTGTCCATTATTCTGTGGCACACTTCCTTTTGACGTGTGCAGTGTGTCTTCTGGAGCATCAGAGTTGCGGTGCTCTTGCGCGTGTTCGCCAAAACGCCGAAATCGCTCGTCAAGAACAAGCGTGTAATTCGAATCTTTTGCTTTCTGTTTGAGAAAAAAAACAACTTCATATTAATGTTTTGCCCTCAAAGGAACTGAAATTATTACAACCCTCTAAAATGCATTTGTTTTAAAATACATTTTGCCGGAACATTTTTATTGAAAATTTAGTACTTTATAACTGCAGTCCATCGCTCGCTGGGATAGATTGATAAATGATTCCGGGCGCGTCAACTGCTAAGGTCAGTAGTCCCATAAGTGTAATGCATTATTTTTTTTCGACAGAGGTATGGCAAGATTCTGTGCCGATCTGCGTATACGTCGGCTTACGGTGATTTCCCCAAACAGATATCTCCCACCAGCTTGGCACCGCCCCAGACGGGACAAGCTCTGAGTTCTCGACCAGTCTCTCTCGATAAGTGTGGTAGAGTAGTACATGACCACCTGCTTAGAGAGAAGTGTCCGACATAGCGAAATGTCTGTGAATCAGTTGCCTCGTATGTTGGGGCCTTCCCTATGTTGCCTCGTCTGTGAATCAATTGCCCTATGTTGGAGCCTCCCCCATCAGTTGCCTCGTACGTGGAGCAACCCGATGCCCTAATGGCCGTCGGCATACCTAGTGCGTCATCTCTTCGTCAGCGGTCGCATCCAAACGCTTGTACGTGGTCTGTCGCTAAGACAGTTCTTCGTTCTCTTGTGTTACCCAAGACGTCTGCTGCGCCAGCGTCTCCGCTCTCAGTCGCTTTTTTCCGTCCCCAGCTCCCTGCTTCCATGCGCTCCGTCCTCCTCGCCGGTATAATGGATGTCTTCGCTCGCTGCTGCCGCTTCGCCGCCTGCCGCCACGGACGCGCGCCGCGCCGGACCAAAAGAAGAGCCGGACGCCCCGCACACGGAGCCGCATGGAGCAAAAAGGCGCGCCTATTGTTTCGGCAACGAGCAACTTTTTGGGCTGATGGCACGTAGGCGGCTCCACACATTCGGCGTGAACAGAGTAGTGAGCTACTGCTCGCCGAATCTCTAGCAGCTGATGTGCTTGGCGAATGCTGACTTCCTTTGAAGCGTCCAAAAGACGAACCCACGGTGGGTAGGATGAGCACCGAAAGTTCGTCGCTCGGCAAATAGAAGCAACCCATCCACACTACTCGAGATTGGGAATTACTGGAGCTGCCTTAAGGTTTAACGTTCTCTATGAAATTGAGCTAGGTTACAAGTAGTCAAATAGCACCGTTTGCGACTGCTGACGTTTTCAGCTTACAGATTGATAAAAGACTACGGTGAAACCATGATACTTTTTTTATAACGAAACAACTTGAGTGACATCGTACTCCATTCAGCGCGTAAAAAAACAACATTAATATAGAAAAAATAAATACGTATGCATGTTACGCGTAACTCCAACCCCTTGAAAAATCAACAAAAATGGGTTCACATATTGTTTACAGTGGGGTGGGAGGTAGGTGGGGTTCGGAGGAGTGATATTTACTAACAATCGTTCTGCAACCCACAGTACCCCTAATGAGGATGGGTCATGCTGAGTCGCCACAGCGGAGGGAGTGGAGCGGGAAGGGCGTGTGGCGAGCGAGACTGACAGGGCTGGTTTTGAGGTTTAAATAAATACCCGCGCAGCTTCGTGTAATCAGCTAGTATTGATATAATCTCTGAAATATGAACATCTCTTCAACTAAACATTGGAAGTAAACAGACGCGGCGAAAACATTGATTAGATTGTGGCGCATTTATTGAATATTGTTGAAAATTTATTTAGAGATGTTCTTTTTTTTGTGTGTGTGTGTGTGTGTGTGTGTGTGTGTTACATGTATGAGAAATCCCATCCGATTTGACGTCAGGTAGCCTACCGCGCTGCTCCCCGCCTGACCGCGCCACGTAACAGCAATCATCCGCCCGATGGCGGCGGTGAGAGCGGAATGAAGAGGGAGCGGGGGCGGGGGCTGAGTAGGAAGCGCGAGAGGCTGCGCGGACCGCGCTCGTACGCCGCGAACGCCGCGCGCGCGTTTATTGTTCGCCGCTTTCTCCGGGAGTTATGGGGCTCCTCCGGTTGTCGCGCCTACGCATGACGCGCCGTCCGCCGCCGTCATTGTGGAAGCGCCCGCCTTCGTTCGGAGGACAACTGCCTTCGTGCGGAGGACTACCGCCTTCGTACGGAGGTCGCTTCGGGACTTCCGGGCAGCAGCCGTGGCAGCAATGCGCGACGTCCTTCTGGCTTTTGAATCATTCGGTGCGGACCTGCCACCGTTTACTTGGCACGGGCCCCTCCCTCCGACTTAATAACTTGCATATAGCAGCTAAGCACGGTTTAGATGAAGATTCGAACCGACGCAAGTCATGAATGAATACGCCCTGGCCCCGAGTGTACAATGCCGTAGCAATCACGCCTAAATCGACATCTGGCATTCAGGATGAAAAAAAAACAACTTATAAATATGTTTCGTTTAGAATGTTTCCGGCCATTGAGGGGGTTTGGTAAACATTCTGCGAAAAGGAAAATAATATCTCAGAAAATTATGTTATTTTATCATCAATATTCAGACAAATGCTGTTTTGCTATGATATTCATGAAGTTGAGTTTCTTGATGCTATTGTGGTTACATACTTTGTGATTTTTTTCAAAACTAGAGGTGATAAAACAACACACTTTCTCGCATTGTTGGAAACGTGTCCGCACTACCGCTGTCGTGCGGAGGCCATTTCGAGACTTCCGGGATCTGCTGTGGCACAATGCGCGTCATCCTATTAGGTTTTGAATCATTGTCGTCGCTTCTGAATTAAGGATCGGTCGCAGTTCTGACGTCGCTGGGGCCAAAGGTTGCCTAATTTTGAAGAGTACAGAGGATCATCGTACTAAGTAGAACTCAAATGGATTTTACGTCTTTTTAAAAGAAAATTTTATTTAATGGTGTCTGTCATAACGTAAACATACTAATATTTAAAATTCTGTCGAAGAAGAAGTTTGAGATCCTTCACAAAATCAAAATATCCGCTTCAAAATTGCCACGAGCCTCGAGTTTGTTCACATCGATTTTGGAGAAAATCGTCTGAATGGCTTAAGCGCTAGAGTTGACAACAGATGAACAGACAGAGACATTTTACCGTCAGTCGATTTTTCGGTATCAAGGACCCACCAAACATGAATTCTGACTACACAACGTGTTAGAGGAATTTAATTTACTACATATATAAGAACTTCGCAATAAGAAAGTTTTTCGTTACCTGAACTTGGCAATAAGAGTTTTTCTAAAACAAATGCCCCCACGAAATTTCTTGTATTGAAAATATTATTTCAAGAATATTGCTCTTGTTTGTCTCAAAAGAAGTCGTAGGATTTCGAAGTGGATTTCATTAGAGAGCAATGATACAACAGGAATATTGAAATTAATGTTTTGTTGTTTTTTAAAGAATCAATAACGTGTTTAATGAATATCGTGCGGATGCTATTATTCAAAGTAATGTTGCCTTATTAAAGGTAATAGCCTGTCGGACATGTGTTATGTAGTGGCTTGCTAGTCGGTGAATTAATGTCACCATTCTTATGTTGCAAACAAAGTGCTTAACCTTGTTTTCCGGGTAATTTACAAGTGACTTTTAGATTCGCTGTTGCTGCCAAGTGATGCTTAATTCTTCCCACACACAGTTCATAGTGGGAAAGTAGACATTTTGAATTCTGATAAAATAACGAAATGAAATTGAACAAATCGAGAAAGAAATAAGTATCAGAACTATAATGAGATGTTTAGAATTCTTCGTATATTTCAGGTTTTTGGAAATTTAGTGTGCTTAAATAGGAGCTCAAATATATAAAAAAAAAAATTTCTTGCCTACAAGTATTGTTACGAATTCGGAGTCTGACATTTTAATGTTGCTCTTTAAGATTCAAATTATGCAGCAGTTTTAGTTTCGTGAAGCCTATGAACACGTTTTAATACATGTGTGTAGATAAAAATAATGAATTTCGTAGGTCAGTTAATCAAAATATTTGTCAATGCCGGCTGGTAATTAGCCGACGGCCCAGTTCCAACGATTTTTTATTATTTTTTATTTAGCGATCTCGGTCACCGGATCGGCAGTTACAAAGATTTGTTACCGGTTTTTTACAACACCGAGTTTCGAAAAACACTCTTCTAATGCTCAATAATGTTTATCTTGTATAATTTATTACTCCGTTACAACTGCTATTCAGTCGTTCATTAAATTAAATGTTTTTCTGTGATGTGGTTTGTCTGATTTAGATCTTAGATATTATTAGATGAAAACAGCAAAACATCGGTAGAAAACGCAACCTAGACAAAATGTCTTTCAATACATTTATCAATTAAAATTAGTTTATAATTTGTCCTGATATGCTAAAAAATAAGCGTCTGCATGTTACAAGTTACTTAATTACAAGATTTACTGATATAATTAATTATGGAATTTCCATTTCTGACCTACTTGACTGCGCTTAAGATATGTCAAATTTTATTAACATTTAATGCATTTTTGTTTATGACGTAATTATGTACTTATTGTTTCGATTTGTGTCATTGTCTCTGAAATTGGCATGGTTTCATATTGTATTCCATATGTTAACTCATTTGGGTAATTATCATAGTATTTTCGTTCGATTGTAGTTCACGATTTCAGTGAAAGAATGCTTATCGATCACAATTACCGGAAAAAATATGTAGTATGAAACGTAAAAATATGTGCATAAATATGTAATGAAAATTGTGAGAATATGTAGGCAACAGCTCAAATCGGATGTAATAGGTAATATTAAAATACACTAATTATAAAACACATTTGCCTAATACGAAATTACATTTATCAAACATTTCCTAAACGAAATTTAAAAAGAATACAAACGTTATAAAAACAATGTGGAGAGCAAGTTGATGCCCCTTTTACACCATACAGTTTTCCCGCGGTAATAAAAGCTTTGTCGTTTGTTATCCAGGACAGTAGTTTAGCAGGCAGACAAGACGCTATAGAAGACATCGTATAAATTGGCGATATCTTCGACCAGCAAACAATCACTACAGTGTGCGGCATTCTCATCGAACTGTTACATGTCGTCGATCACCAAAGTTTGTCAGAGATTATGGTTAAAGTTCACAAGATTCGGCGTCAGTGATTCTTTTCAAACTTATAGGTGAAAATAATCTTAGTGGCTGACGTGCACGCCACTGAGATAATTGAAACAGGCGCGCCGAACTGAAACAACATCCGACTGCGTCTTAACAAAGCGCATCTCGATTCGACAGCACTCAGTAATAATGTAGGGAAAAATCCGATTTCGTGAAAACACTTCTTTTCATAAAAAATATATATAACATAGAAGAATATTAATCAAATAACAAATATTTTGTGAAAATAGATAAATATGTAATATAGTACTAAATATGTAAAATATGTAACGAAAAAATTAGATACTATGTTAGGCGATTCGCCAAGACTAGAGTTTTTAGAATGCTAGGTAGAATGCCAAGAAATATGTAATAGCATAAAAATCCGGTCTCTAACAATTACTTCGTAGGATTCGCAAATGTTATTCCTTAAAAAAAACGCTCAAATCCACTCAGGACTGTTGAGTCTGATGGTGTACGAAAAAGTGTCCTTAGGACTGTTAAGCAACAGGGCATCAATAGTAATTCTAATTAAGGAAAAAGTAATTGATCATCTCCTCCTCGCGAGGCGGGCCTTACTGTCCATTGCCGTGTGTCGCGCGCCTCGCCTGCTGCGTCAGCCCAGCCTCGGCGCGGCGTTGTCTCGACTCTTGGGTCTTTGAGACGTCCTCGGGGTGAAAGCATCATGATACGCCAGTATTCATTTGGTTAAACCGAGGAAGGGCTCCCGCTGTGTCAACAGCGCACACGCCGCCCGCGCAGGAGCCGCGCGTGTACGTGTTCGCCCGTGGACCACACCCTCCGGCCCGCCCACGCTACCCGCCCACGCTACACGCCCACGCTACCCGCCCACGCTACCCGCCCAC
>BOPP01000041.1:9066924-9085742 GCA_017312745.1 Gryllus bimaculatus
CGCGTCCATTTTTTCTGGGCAGTGAATTTTATTTCCTCTGGCGAGTTTCGGTTTTTATGTTGACCAAACATCATGACGGTTTCTGAGAAGTTATTTGCATTTAATTCCGTCATAACGGCGAGCAGATACGATCTGTGAAGAAAAGCCTTTGGCTGGCTAAATTGTAAAGGACAGTTAAGCAAATTTGCAGCGTAGATGAGTATTGAATAATGTTCTGTTACGCCGGGTTCTATATTTCGTGTGTGTACCTGCGATCATGAATGGGATGGTGGTGATCATTACGATGATGAATAGTGTAACTGATGACAATAATTGTAATGACTATGTTCGCCACTATCCTTGCCGTGATTGATTCTCCTTGGTTTGCGAAAAGACTCCTTGAAGTGAGTTCTAAAGGCGCAAGCGTTCTTCAGTTGTAAACAAGATGTCCAACTGTGAAAAGGGAATCGCACCAGGTGCGTTTGTTTCTTTACGCTCTGACTCACAATGCGTGACGAGGCTGATGGCCACTATTGATCTCTAACAGGAGAGAAGCTATCCGCCAAGATTTGTCGTCTGTTCTGCCTCATACCTCTCGCAACCGGCCGCAAAATTTCTGCTCCGTCATGTCTGAGGTCTTTCTCATTTTCTGTCTATGTTTTGCGAGAAATCTGTAGTTCCTGGGCCGGGGTAGAAAGTGAAATATGTGTGCGCTTCGCCTCCACATACACATGTTACTCGCTTGTTCGGTGCTTAGAGAACTCTACAAATATGAGACCGTTTTTGTGATGTCATTCAGTTTTGATGTACTAATACCAAGTTGGTGCAGTAAATGATTATTTTTTATGTATATATACCAAACATAAGAATCCGAAATTGTCATTTTTATTAGAATTAATAGAAAACGATTTTTTATTATTGCTAAATAGTTGCATTACTATTAATTTTTTTTAATTGTTCATTGTAGGAGGAAAAATAATTCCATAAAGACGTTATGTGGCTTACGTATATGACCGAAAGTTGGAAACTAATAAGTAAGCTTACTATAATTTTTTCAGTATATAATTAAGATTCTAAAAGTAATGTTTCTTGTAATATTTGAGGTGTGCGAACATATTTTTACTTCGTACATGGAAGGACAAAGAGGCTAAAAGCCTGTAACGAAGTTATGACCCAACAAGGGATTTTAATGCACTTACCACGAAAATCAATTTCATGTCTTAAAGCAATCGAAAACAAAGTGATGAAGGGTCGAAATCGAGATGAACTGAGGAAGAGCAAACAAGATGAAAAGGGGGACGAAGGCAAGGAGAAGAAAGTGAAAGGGAATTTAAGAGGCGTGAAGAAATTTCGTAATTTTGGTGGGCGCTCTTCAATTACGGGAAGAGCTGGTGATCGTGGACGCCGAGGGCGTAGTTTCCTTAATTAGGTCGCTCCGCTCCGCGCCGCTCCGCTCCGCGCCGCGCCACACGGGCCAACGAAAGTGCTCGGCGCTTCCGCCCACAGACAGTTGTGTTTCTCCGCTCGGTTGCCTCCGCCCCGCCCCTCCCCCACCCTTTCCCCCACGCCGTAATACGCCACTCCCTCCCGTCATGCCTTGGTCCCACCGCAACTCCACGCCCTATTTCATTGCCTGACGCCGCGTCGTCACAGGTTTATGTAACTTTCTTGAAAAATGTCTGTTTGATGACATTATGATTACTCTGATTCTGTGATATGATTATAGTATGATATTGGTAAATTTATTATTCCGCGTGAATATTGAACATATGATCCGCGTGAATATTGGAATCCTCCGAAAATAGAAAGTCTGTAATTTTCATTCATTTACCCTCGGTTAAACTTGTGTTTGGCTCATTCCAAACCTTCTCGTCCTTTCGTAGCTACCTTTTATTCCGCAGGCCTGTTACGTATTTTAGAACATATGAGTATTTCTGCTTGAAGCAAGAGAGCGCGAAAGGCTGTCCTTGAGCTACAATCTCTTGTCTTCGTAGGAAAATTTATTATCTGAAGTGAATCCCCGATTCTGTCATTGTTTACTTTCCCGCCTGACCGTTTACGTATTACAAATTCTCACGCGAAATAGGTGAAAGGAGTTGGTTATCACTCAGATCTTTGAAAGGCTATTTAAAATTAAAATGCCGTAAATAGACATTAAACTGTTGTTCTCTTGCCAGTTGATATCGCGATGAAATTTTAATTGCGCAGCCTACTTTCCAGCGAATTGCCATCGTTATCCAGCTTGGGTTAATGAAGTAGTCAACTTAATATCAAACCACTATGTTTGTCCGTCTGCTGCCACAAAGAGAATTATGGGAAATTACGGAAAGGGTTCATGCAACTTACGTAACAATAACATTTTCCTTTCTGTAGCTTTTGCAATGTTTTGCAGGGTTTTGCAATGTTGTAGGACTTCGATTGACTCCATCGACATCAGATTGATAGTCTTTCTTTAAAACTTGCTGTGTCAGGTTTAAAGGCCATGGATTTACTTTGTTTTCATCATATAAGACAATCAACGGGCACTTGGCGATCTATACGACTGCCTAAATCCTAGTGCATAGTTTGATCTTAGGTTGCGGTTGTCGACTGTTGTACACGATTTTTACACTCACGGTGGTAAACAGATGCCGATTTACAATACTTCAAACTTTTGTTAGACTTTTCATCGTGTTCTACATAAAAGCTTATTTTGCTGATTTTGATTTAGAAAACAATGAAAGTGTATTTTAATATCTTTTTTTCTGTTTTTAAGATCCTTTTTCTTATATATAGCACGTAGCTAGTACTCCAAGTACAACGAGTCTGTGCCGTTTGGGGAGCCTCAAAATATCGCAGTTCCACCTCGCGATACCGGCCCGCGCCACCGCTGCAGTTGGCGAGAGAGCGAAAGGGGCGCGTGAGGAAGTTCTCGTAGGAGGAACCGGTTGCAGAGGCCTGAAACATGTTAGTTGGTGGACATGGGGAGTCCATCCCCAATACAACTTGGCTGCAAAGTCGCGGACTGTGGATAAGTTATGCCGTCGGCATGCTCACCCTTCACTTGATTCTTTTAAGTATTCCGTTGTTAAGTGTGGCGGTGGCATGGCCATTAACAAATATAATTCACAATACGTGTCATTTCAACTTCCTCCATATCTTAAAGGGTGCCCCATGGATTCCTCAGGACCAAGGAGATTGCAGAGTATTAACACATTGGGAACAAATAGATTATGGTCAACAATTCACAGTGACACGCAAGTTCCTGACAATTGTTCCTATTGTTCTGTTCTTTTTGACAAGTTTTTACACACGATATGATACCGGTCATTTCATTGTTAACTTTGTGTCAATGATGATAGTTGTACTTCCGAAGTTGCCTCAATTTCATAGAGGTCGTTTATTTGGGATTAATAAATATTAAACCACTGTCAAAGTGAAAAAATAGAAACCGGTCGCCGGGCCCCGGATTCGCGTGGCCGCTGCGCGACAGGCTCTGCGATGCAGCGGCGGCCCGTACCGCGCCGGTGGTCCCGGGCAAAAACGCGGGCCGGGCCCGCTCGCCGGGCGGCCGCCGCGCCGCACCGCCCCGACATCGCCGCCGAGTGCCCTGTGCCGCACGTTGCGAGCGTCGGAACGCGCCGGACTTTGTCGACGCATGCGCGTTTATATATTTTTTTTTTTTGTAGTCGGAGACTTGGAGGAATGGAACGTACTCGATAATGGTCATCTTTCTGCACGCGCGCAATGATTCGTGGGTATTGGACATATTACGTAGGTTACGTTCCAAGCAACGTCTAAGATAATGCTTCTTGCCTGCGATTCCAGTTGACACGATAAATATTTGCAAACAAATTTATACGGGTTCTAAAATGTTAATCGCCTTCGATGGCTCAGTTGTCAGTGCCTCTGCGGCGTCGCTGACCAGGGAGGTTCTGCGGTTCAAGAATGATGGTAGCAGTTTTTTCGACTCTGGCCTCGTAGGTCACCCTTGTCGGGAGACTAACTTGTGAGCTTAAAGCTGGTTCCGACAGGGTCGCTGCCCCGCTGGGGGATACCTGGAGGGAAAACTCAGCAAGCTGACATGTAGGTCGGCTCCGGATCTCACGTCCCAGCGGGGGTGGAGACTGCCACCTCCAGGGATGTCACATGCACTACACATATTGCTCTGATAACCATAGTAGGTGTCGCTCTCGGAAACACTATAGAATCAATGTAAAAACCGGAGAAACATTGTTATTGGGTCAATTTTCTGTGTGGTTGTACGTGTCTCGTTAATACTACAAAAGGCGGTTGTACAATTTGCTGATAATAATCTGTGAATTTTCGCAATCTAGAACATAACTGTCATCAATTTTTATTGATTATTAATCAGTAAAATTTGCGAAAGTTGAAAGTAAACCCTGATATGTTACTCTGCAACAAAATATATTCTGCTGATGTTTAGCGACTGTATTTTCATTCGCTTTATGAACACTTTGAAGTTGCAGTGCAGTTATTGGACCATGGTACCATAAACAACATGTGTACCTCGTATACGAGGCTGATGTTAATTGGGTAAATGTTTTCCCCAGACTCGGCCATTCGATTTTTTTGCGTCTCGTGTGGACGATAAAAGCGTAAATAGAGACTTGCGGTTGCATAAATTGGAAGGCGCTGCAGTCGCGGAGTATTACTTCTCAGAAATAGAAACGTACTTACAAATGATACAGCTAATTTACGAACAGAGGGCGACCCGCGGTGCAGTAATCTAACAGGTTTCCTTTCCATCTGGGTACCAGGGCTCAAATTCTAGCCGATCCTTGTGGAATTTGTTGTGGGCCACTCATCCAATGCTTTATCTTCTAATCATATCATCAACATCTGCAGTAACATCCATCTAAGAAGCCATTTTTGGTAGATACATAGTATGGTCGCAAAAAACCTAGGAGTCAAAAGAAATGATACATCTGAACGGTACTGCATTGGTCAAAATTCATCGGTACCTGCGGATGGCGATTAAATAATAGAGTTCGGAGCTAATGGTTCGGGATGATTGATTGTTATATAATTGCATTTCATGGTGTGTAATCTGTAGCGATCGACTGGAGAATCTCGGACGTGTTCACTGTGCACGACACACTATGAAATGAATAATTATAGATAAGGATAAAAATTGAGGTAACATTTGCGTGAATCGTAGTCCGAACGGCCTCATAATATATCAGTTACCGTTAATACGTCTATTAAAGAAAGAAATATTTGAAGGCACGCTTGGAATATATGTCGCTATTAGCTGAAAATGTAAGTGACAGTCACATTATTATTCAACCAGTAAATTACGTGGTGTACGACCTGGTGACATTCTTCAAAATGCAGTGTATCCCTTTTTCGCAATTAATGTTTCGGGAAATCAACAGAAAAATACTCCCAGACAAGTGTATTTCAGACGAGTACATTTAATTTGCTGACCGGTAAAATTTCTCAGCGACTTTTCTGCGTATTCTGACGCGTGCGGCGTCCTGCCCCCGCCCGCCATCTCCGCTTTCATCGCGGGCCTTTGTGCGTGCGGAGACGCCGTGTTGTTCTCTCGCGGTGGTCGCGCGCCGATCGGCGACGCGGGCGGCGAGCGGGCTGCGGGGAAGGGCACGGCTCGGCACGGCACGGCACGCGCCGCAACGAGCGGGACGTGCTTCGGGCGTGCCTCCTGCGCTCGCGCGCTTCCGACGCCGCCATCGTCTTGCCCACCGCTCGGACGGACTGGCAAAGGTGGCTCAGGTGGCATCGGTGGATGGCATTGCGTGCCCAATGACTGGGAGGTCTGGCTTTCAGGTCCGGTACGGAGTGCAGGATTTGACCGATGACACAATATTGCGATTGAAAACGACAGCTGCACTTCAAGGTCACCGATCTGAATGGAGAGAGGGGGCACTGTCAGTCCAACTGGGAGCCCCTATACCAAAAATTTAAGTCGCCAAACGCAAGCTTTCCCCGATTGGATGAGAGTGTCTTCCCTGGCTCCAGTTCAGCTTGGAAGCCTTGCAGTTTGCAGCTGTGTTTAATCCGAAGTTGTAACAGACAGCTTTAGTCGAATTGAGCCGCTGCGCCATAGTCTGAGGAAGTATTCCAACTGCTCGATCGATTGTTTCCGTCGGTTTTCCCGATCAACACCAGGCGAATGCCGGAGCAGTGTCCTACAAACGGCCACGGACATGCCGGCCAACTTTTTTTCCTTCCTTGTCCTATTTCTCGCACCTTACTTACACATACTTGCCACTGATGACACTTCACTTACCACACACGTCCGGGAAGCTTAAGAGTTTTTCGCGCCTGGTGCGCGTGCACCCGCTGAATGAGAGATATTTGATTGCGGAAAAACCCTCGCAGCTGACGTGATAGTGTCGGCGCCGGATCTGCCCTTAAAGTGCGGCGAAGATTAGCCACCACCACTCACGCTACACTTACAGGATTAATGACCTTTAGTACCATTCGGTTGACGCTCCCGGTGATCACCCAATTAATCCAATCCGACGGATGCGAGCTCAGTCTGAACAACCAGACTCTCCTCCACCGCTCAGGTCTTGTGCGTTCCAGTGAGTTGATAGTGGGCGCGCCAAAGCTAAGGAGGTCCATTATTCCATAATTATAGTGCATGATTAAATCTTGAAGTGGCGGGGTTCCTCCCTCCCCAAACTGCTGATAACATCCGGCGCCGACCCTTCTCGTCGCCGTTGTGGCCGTATTTCCTTCAGCGGAATCTCCCTGCCAAGCGGAATAGGTTCTAAGCTCCCCCTGATCTTCCGATATGTCTCGGTAGTAGTACAGAGTGTTTTTAGAAGGGGAGCAGGAGCGGACTTTTGGATGAGAAAGAGAAGATCCGCGCGTTCAGTTCGTGGCGATTTATTATAATACTGCTCCGGCTTTCGCCTGGCATTGATCTAAAAAACTTCGCGAACTTCCGATCAGAAAACAGGGCGGGGCGCTCAAATTTCCTTCTAGGTAGTCCGCATTCCATCCAGCTAACTACTTTGTGTCTATAAATCTGCCAGCTTTTCGCCGTTCGAAACCCCAGCCACCTCTCGGCTACGATGCTGCCAAATTACGTCGGCGTATCGAAGTTTCTCCTTCTGGGAACGATTCTCTTCCCCCTGCCCTCACACGCTCGGCCTTCGCGTCCGACCGCGTCCACACGTGGCCAGCGCATTCTGTCATACGCACATTTATCTTCGACCGTCCGGCCCGGTCTACGTTTTCCTAAAAGAAACCGTAGGTCTGGAGGCCCGCCGCGCCGCTGAGCAGTGATGACGAGTCTCATGTTACAGGAGTAAAATGTAATTCGTTCCTTGTATTGCGCTGTATCTGTTATGAATTATTGCAACCAACTCAAGCGCGGCTGCATTAACCGCTGCAGAGTAAATATTCCAGAACTTACCCCCAAAAGAAGAGTAAGAAAGACGAGCTTCGTTGAAAATTCAATGATTCCTCAGATCATGGTCGGTACTTATATTGGGTAAAAGTTTTTTAATTATACGCAAAAAAAGAACAGTTGCAGTATACCAGATCCATGATACTGTAAGAAGGTAACTTGATACAGTATCATGGATCTGGTATACTGCAACTGTTCTTTTTTTCGTGACCGTAAAATGACGTCTTTGATTAAAAACAAAACAAACATGATAGTCTAAACAAGCACTAATTTCATTGTCCAGTCACTGACTTTCCTTCTCTCGTCCTACTCTCAGTACTAATCCGAAGATGCGAGGATTGAATCTCTCATGTTGTGTAAGTGTTCTAATCTGATACTATCTTGCTGGCGTTTTGCAAACTCATCGTGAAAGTGACTGTGAGGTTATAGATCTTGACGCAAAAATGAAGGTGATGGGGAATTTTCAGTGCAGTCACGATGTCGACCATCTGCTTACATTACGTAATTATGTCTAGGAATAAATGTATAAAATTCCAAGTTAATGAAATCTATATCGTGATACGTGCTGCTTTGCCTTTACATTTTGTGATATAAGTGCAAGTTAATATCTCCATGCCCTCTTGGGCGTTCTTGTCTGAGCGTGAAATTGCCGTCGTAACATGGGAATATGTCACTTGAGTGAGTCAAAAGACATATTTAATAAGGCGAATCTGATCGGGTGGAAATCTCTTAGTTAATTGTCACCATTTCTTTGAAAATTATTGCACATCTTATGTGAAAGGATCTGTGGAGATTCTTGATATATAATATGTCAGTACTTGATATGTTCATCGAGCCACTTCCTAGAATACTTCCACTATTGTTGTAGATGAAATGTAGTTATAGATAAAATACAGGAAATTATTTGCCTGTTGCTAAAATGATTATATTTGTTGATTACATGACCGCAGAATTTTAAATGTTAACTTTCCCGCGTTAAGCCGGGGAACCCGCCGTTTCGCTTCGCAACTTCCTTCAAAAGCAGAGGAGACAGAGATAGATTGGTGCTTTGTGCTAATGGAAGAACGCGAATCGCTGTTTGTTCTCACTTTCCAACCAGTTGTATATTTTGCAAAGCTTTTGTTTGCATATTTAATTGTTCTCGCGCGTTTGTTTTATTAAAACACGATATTAGTAATCCTGCTTCCGCCTCGTGTACCTCTTAAATTTCTCCAAGGGAACGTCCACATCCTCTATTTCCCTCCTTCCGACCAGCTTCCGTCTCCGGCTCTACCTTTTCCGCCTGCGCGGCTGCCAATGCCTTCCTCCCCCTACCTTCTGGTGTCTCTTGTTACACGTCCACTACCGCCTCCTGTTCCCCTGTCCTCGTTACAGCGCCATCCGCCGCATTTGAGGAAAAGCTTACCCTAACTCCACAGGAGTGGAAAACCTTGAATTTCAAATCTACGATGAATTAACGGAATTCACGAGATTGTTGACTCTGCAGGTCCTTGTTACTTTTCTTCCAGAACTCTCGTACATTTCGATAATTGTGTCTCTTTAATCATCATTAATAATCTTGATGTAAGCTTTAATCATGTAATCGTAAATTATCATTCTAATAATTAAATCCACGATACCTTTTAAAATTATTTTGTGATTAGTTTTGCCTCGTATGGTTGGAAGTATGTCATTAGATCCCAACCAAATCGATGAATCATTTCAGGTTGTTGAAAATGATGTATATCGCTTTCATTCAGAATATACGTTCTGCTGCTGTCCACCTACTTAATGCAAAGGCGTGCAGGAGCTTATGCAGCTTTTTAACTCACCAACGCACACACACACACACACACACACACACACACACACACACACACAAAATTACTTTGTTCTCATTTGCAGATTCAAATATGACCCACAATTTCATTTCCTATTAGCATTACAAATTCGGATTCATCGGCTCGGCAAATTCGGATAAATCGATTTTAAATACATCGATGTTTTCATCGAAACAATGATGCTTTGACATCGATGTTCATCGACATCGATCCCCATGACACCCAGCTGCTGACCGCCGCCACCGCCACCGCCTCAGCCGCCTCCACCACCACCCACCCTGCCGCCGCCGCCGGCCTTTTTATTCGCGGGCGCGCGGTTACGTGCAGCGGACAGAGACGCGCATCACTCGCGACAGCGCAGCGGCGGCGGGGGCGTTTTCACTTTCCGCGCACGTTTCCTGCGGCGTTTACGCGCGGCCGCTATTGTTCTGCGAGCGCAGACGCGCACTCGCCTCCCCCCTCCCCCTCGCGGTCCACGGCCGCCTCTGCGCGCTGATACAATCCGCGCCTCCGCGCCGAGCTTTCCCCGGAGATGCGCGTTGAATGGGCCCGAAAGGCCGCGTATGTGAGAGCGAAGAAATCCTGGAATTACATGGCGCTGGCGCATATTACTAACTAACTGCGACGAGGCTAAGTGTTGTGAAATCCCAGCGACGAAAATAATCGCCAAGACTGGTTATTCATTGTGCGAAACCAAGAGTTGGGAATCATAATATCGCGTAATGTTTGGGTTTTCGGACACAGGTTCAGGGTAAAGTACCATGCTACGACAAACACTATGCAGCAAATTTTGTATTTCTCCACAATTGACCGGGAATCTAGAACTGTCCCTTAGATACCTGCTTGATTCCTCTTGTCGTTGGAGGGTTTTCCATGGACATTCTCGCTCCAAAGAAATGCAAGACATTTTTTGCAAGGTATCCGTAGCTCACTAAACAGTTTCAAACTCATTATGCTAACGATCCCATTCCGTTGGTTTGATAAGCTAATGTGACCGCATTATAATCTCGATGTCCAAATCAACGGCATGTTGTCTGATAATGTATCTCGATGTGGTTTTCATTCATTGATCTGTTGATAATACTTAAGTTCATAATCATTCATATTTTACCTGTTTATTGTTTTTGTGTCGTTGCCCCAGAGGACTCAATGTAACAGTAAAAACGTACTTCGTTACCGTAATTATAATGTAATGACCGTCATTTTAAATTGTTAATCATGCTTTCCGGGTCTCTAGTGTGGTCCCTAGTCTCTAAAATATGTGGCTGCCATGTTTTCCGGGTCTTTTGTTATTTTTTCTTCTTTCCCATTCAGAAGTGCAATTGGACACTAGCAACAATAAGATTTGCTTTCTTTTCTTGCGAAAATATATTCTGTCGCTCTGGTTGAATGTCGTTAATGATTTTGTCTATGAAAGAGACGTTAAAATTTTTTCTTGTAATATAAATTTCCAGAATATCTTTTCTAATTTTTGTCAGTCAAGTGAGCTTGATATTCAATGACGGAAAAGACTGATTGGCTTTTTTATGGATCCGTTCAGTAATTACTACTGATTCTTAGTACATTCTCATAGAATTAATAATAATAGTAATAATAATTATTATTATAATAATAATATCATTATAAATTATTACTTACGACCAATAATAATTTTTATTACTATTATAGTTATTATCATCTAATTTCCTGTAAAAGAGTGACAATGCAAGTATTACCGTCGTCGTAGCCTTCATTAATGTTTCTGAAGGAAAATATAGGATTGTCGAAGAGAAATAAAAATGAAGCAATGGTGTAAAAGATTATGAGGAAATTGGGGAGGCCGCAGAAGATCCCTCCCCTCCGAGTGCCTTTGCAAAGAACCGAATATGGACACATTCCATACCGATTTGAGAAATTAGCGCTCCCTGAGGAGGCCCATGAGCGCCCTGGCGGCTTTATTCCGGGCTACGTGTCTCCCCCGCAAGAGCGAATCCGCAGCCATTGTCGGCGTGGTTGCCGCGGTGGCGGCGGCGGTGCCGGCACTGAGCTCAGAGGCTCGGTCCCGCCCTCGGGCCTCGGCCGCCCGACCGCGCATGTCGCGCTGCCAAGTGCTCGCCCACCCAGGCAGCGGCTCGCTCTCCGACGAGCAGCCCCGGCCCTGCGCGCTGCGCCGTCCGTCGCTGGAACGGTGTGCCGTCGGGCGCGGTGGCCTGCTCGCGCCTCGCGCCCGCGCTCCCTCGGCCTGCCCCGCCGCGCCCCGGCTCCTGCCCTTTGCCCTGCCCCGTTGCGCCGCCCTGCGGCCCCCTCTCTGCAGCCCCTTGTGCAGCACTGCGACTCAACGCCCCGCCCCCCCCCGCGCCCCGCCCGCCCCGCGTCGGATTCCGCTTATGGCTACGCCTGGCTTCGGCGACTGCTGCGCGGAGGCTTGCCTCGACCTGGCGGTACGTCGCTTTCAAAACGCGCCCGCTCGACCTGGGTGCACGATAGGCATTCCAGATTTTGCTACGGGATACGTGCGAGAAAACTGGGGAAATTTTTAGAAGATGCTGTTTATCACAGGTAAAACCACCAGTGCTTTGGAAAGTGTCGATCAATCCCGGATTCCAAAAGCGAGGAGGGAATTTTATCTGAGAATTTCCGAAGCACGAGTGGTATTCAATAGGAATGTTCCACGAATGTACTTTTGTCTAGACAGAGTTCCAAAATGCGTCAAATATTGAAAATAACTGAAAGCTATGTAAAAATCAAAGAGTTTATGTTATAGTAAAGTTTATTGCACATCGAAGAGAAAGGATTCTGTGTAGTATTGTTAACTAGACAGCACCGACTCGACTGCCGAGGGTTGGTGTAATGGTTGAAGAGGCGTGTGGTAACAATTTAATGGAGTGCGTCATGTGAGAATAGGAAGAGTACACGTGAAAATGTGTATAGAAGTACATTTATGATTTATTTCTTTAAATGAGTTGTATTAGGGCTTCTGTACGTGTCTGTCGGTTACTTACAAATTCCTAAGGTGTGTTTTCGGCTTCGCGGACGAACACATTGACAACGGAGTCCGGGTAACGCGACTCAGTACACTAAAACCATGACGAAATTCGAACTCGTTAACATTGGAAACATACGTCTCCTGCACTTCTTCAATCATAAGTGTTATTTTTTGTATTTCGGAAGATCTCGGTAAATGATCTCTTGAATCCGTGTCATTAAATCAATCTGTGACTGTCTTGAAGATTAAGCTCAATTTTTTCCGTATGTGAATTTTTTTTACCGAAATCTCGAACCTCAAAATGCGTAATTGTGACGGTGAATTCGTTGTTCGCTTGGCAGATGTTGCTGAGGAAGGCTGCATGCAGTATGACCTCTGCCGCAAAGAACTGCCGAGGTCCCTTACGTTCCGGTAATGTCCCCGTGTTATATTGGTCAAGCCAAAATATTGTAGTCGCCGAATTTCAAATCGGAACATGGTTTTCATTAAATTTGACAGAAAATGTATTGGTATTGTACAAATTGTGCTCTCTGCCCATTTGTTTCAGCGAAACAGAGGAAGACGCAAATCGAAAATGTTCACAACATGCTTAATTTCAGTTGTGTGGAACTTATAATACCCCTGTTATAGTGGTATTATTCAAATTGTAAGACCTTCCATCACATAGCAAGATGCTTAAAATGTTATCGGGAATTTATACGATTTGAAGTTTTCTGCTTCGCGTTACCTTTGTGATTAGTGTTATTAAATTTATTTTTTAGTAAATTTTTGGCAATTTTTCTTCTAAAATGCTACAGTATTCTGTTTTATGAGTCACGAAAACCTGATATATTTTCCTAAGTTTGCGAGATAGTTTATTTTCAACCAATTTCGCTTAGTAGTTCTGACATTCAGACTATGATAATCTTGATATGAAACTTGGATAATGCCTGAAAATTTACTTGCACACCAGTATAATCTCCAATACTTTTGATTACATATTTTGTATTAATACGTGCCTTATTCCGTCGGAGAGAGCCATCACCTATTTTGCAATGTCCGTCTCCTGAAAATATTGCCGCAGTGTGTGTACCGCCTTGGGAATACGGTACGAAGCAAACGCCCGGCGTGAATTACAAACGTCGCGAGCGCTTGTCGCAAATAGACTAGGAGGGCATTGGAACGCAGCCAAGCTCCGTCGCCGGCGAATGACGGGTGTCGACACGAGCCGTCACGACACGGTTTGACGTGCCGCGGCGTCGTGTCGCGGCGCGGCGCCCATCGGCCGTGCGTCGGGAGGCTAGGGGGTCGCCGTGGCATTGATTGGTGGCTGCGGCTCGCCGCTGAAACGTTCCCCCGGCACCGTGGAAATACCGCAGATGGGCGATACTGTTGGCGGGCAGGAAACGCGTTTTTCGGGAATGCGTGTGAGGAATCTGCGGTGGATCGAGCAGGTTTTTCCGTGTTTCTGGTTGCGTGTTACGTATTCTCAATTCAAGAGCAGTTACGCACTTTTTATCTTCATTTATCAACCTGAGTTTGAGCGACGGGGGCGTGGGAATAACAATACATTAGAATAATCACAAATGTTTTATGTTAATGGATGTAGTATGTGTGACTTTTCAACTGGTTAAGAGGATTCAATTAATAGATGGTTTTTGGATGGAAATCATTATTGATGGTGAGAGCACTTACTAGGTGTCGAACTGGAAGTACGTGGCGGAGGCTGTATTATACGAGTAACATCCCAATAATTACGAGTAATAGCTGAGTCCAAAATATCACCGTGGAATGTGTGCTTTTTACAATTGCTTCTTTTTAGAGTGAATCATCAGGCAGTCATCAGAGGCGTTTGATACCACTCCTTGGATGGTATCCTCGACCTCTTTCGTGGAAACACCCGTGGCTCAACTTATTGCGATCTTACGGTAAACGATGACGTGTTCATCGGGATTTCCAGCGAGGTAGCTTCAGGTTTCTACAGCACAAGGCGTTTTGTAATATCGTTTCATAACAGTGGCTGGCTGATACCAAAATACTGCCGGACTTGTAGACAGGATTTTCAGGTTTTCATTCTCGTCTGAGGTGCGAATTTAAAATGTTTGGAAGATCAATAATAATTGTTTTCAATTCCGATCAATGTTGAAGAACGTTGAAGAGTATTCCACGTTTTATTTTTCTAAGTGCAGCAGTATTCTACCACCAATAATTCCATGCAATTGATATATTCTCTATTTCAATTAAAATTAATTAAAATAGTAGTTTATGCAATGAGTTTATAATGTTAATGCTGTATTACATGAGTACCTGTTTTGAAAACGAGCGACGTAAGGAGCGAGTTTTCAAATTTGTACGAATGTAATAAAGCAACATTGTAAACGAGTTGCATGCTAATTTTTTTGCATAACAGCATTACGAGTATACAATAATATAAGAGAATCAAACGTAATTTTGCGAAACAACTTCCCTGAGACGACTCGGGTGTTTGACATCGTGCGAGTAAACAGTGGTCGGCTGTTCCGTTTAGCTCCTCCCCCCCGATTCTCTCGCTACGATTGGCTGACTGTGTGATGCCTGAGTCATCCGTGACATAAAATCTAATACGTCATCATTTGTGCCGTAAAATGCCCGATTATGAACGATTTCTTGCAAGAGAATAGGTTCTTTTATAATGCTGGAATATAAAAAATAGAATTATTGACCTTATCTGGGAAAGCACTTACAGGGAATAAAGGAGGGTGACCTGCATTAAAAAATATACGTTAATATTTTTCATCCCCCGTACCATGCACATGTAAAGACAATGGGCGGAACAGTTTGAAAACTGATTTTCAAAAAGATCCATGTATGATTTTGGGCAGTGGAGGCTGTATTGTATTGTACTGTATTGCTTCCGGTGTCGTGCGTTGGGAGCACGGGGCTCTGTAGCGTAGCGCAGCGGCGCGGCGCGCGCGCAGAGAAGACTTTCGCTTTTGCCCCAGCGAGAGTGAACTTGACGAGGCGGCGCCCGCGACCTGCCCGCCGCGCGGTCCCGTGTCGGCGGCGGCGTAACCAATCACGCAAGCGCCTCCTCCCTACCCCCACCGACCTGCTTCCCGATGCGATTTGCCGGCTGCCCCTCATGGCGTCTTCGTGCGGGAGTGACGTTGTCTCTGATGCGATGTGGAAGAGCAATACATTTTCACCATTCACCACATTAGCTGCTTGGCTGGCAGGAAGACGCCTTGCCGCGTCCTAGGCACGAGTGCCGACAACGTTTAGGCACTTGTGCCTAGGACGCGGCGTCTGTGCCTGCGAGTAGAACGCGGCCTACGGTCTCATTTCAACACATCTGACTTCAAGATCTGACAGATATTCTCTGACGTATGAGAGTAGCAATATAACGGTTAGGATACGTCTTATGAAGTGTTAATATAAAAAAAAAACACCGTTACTCTTTTCGAAGATAAAGTACCATTCTTAGCGGGTAGAATCCATCCTACCATTATTCATTTGTGTTTTAAGATACCACGGACAAATAATTGCCCGAATCATGGAATAGTTCTGAAAAAAAAACTAAGAATGCAATAGGCAATCCAGGACACTAAATTATTCGCTTCCGTTGGCTGTTAATGACTTTCATAGATCGATTGTAATATTGTTTGTTTTCAACTTCTATGGCCATTAGTCCTCTAAGTGAAGACCATTTATCCCGAAAGGTGGCAGTGTTCTTTCCCCCGCTGGAACGTGGGGGCCGGCGCCGATCAGCTTGTGGGCTTCCCCCTCCAGGTACCTCCGCTGGCGGAGCACTACCCCACGGAGACAAGCTGTGAGATCGCGACGTGTGTGGAAGGAAGATTGCTGTTCATGGCTTGTTTGTTCCGGTACTGCGTCGGCATTCGCTTACTTTTGATCGGAGAAACCACAAAAAAACTGACAATTAGAGCAGCTGGAATTAAACTGTACGCAGCAGCTGAATTCAACGTATCCAACAACATTGTGCCGAGAGTTCGTCACCGTTAGAACTAAAACCCTTGAGCCTCACGGTCAGAATCGCTGCGAATTTCCTTAGGGAAACGTAGGACTGAATTCTTGAAACTATTAAAAAAGTAAGAAAAGTGAAAAAATAACTTTGAAGTTGACGTTAACATTGAAATAACGTTGAAAAATCTTTTGAAGTGCTTTGAGCCGGATTTACGCACTGATTAAACACTGGCTTTCTGAAACTAAAACGACGAGATAATTGATTAACTTGCACTTACGTACGCAGCATTTTAACATATTTACGAATTGTTTTGGTTCTATTTTCTCTTCGGTTATAGCATTTTTTCTTTCAAAATTTGACTTTTTGAATTGCATTTCTTCCAGATGCCCCAGTTTTTTTAAAAAAAAAGTGAAAATTCTGTTATAAAATTTCTCTTCACACTGCGTTTCATATATTTGCACCACCTGTCATCGCGTGCAGATACGTGCGGGCCGACACCTCGTGAAGTTATTTAACAGCGACTGCACTTACACGGTACATACCCATTAATAAGAAAGAAAAAAAATCATGGAAAGTGAGAAATTCCTTCCCATGCTACCGAGCGGAGGTAAAATGGACGCGTCAGTGTCGGCAGGGGCTACAAGGTACTTCATCCCGCGCGAGCCGGGACGAGTTTTCAAACATCATGCGTCAGTGAAACCGAGAGTAGATTTCTCTTGTTTAAGCAACGCGCTTGCGGCGGCGGTGGCCGCGGGAGGTTCTCGCTTCCGCTGTAAGGGTACGGTCCGCGCTCTATCCCCAGCGGACGCGAACAGCACCAACCGACGTCGCTGCGGTGCCTCTAGCAAGGAGGTCCTAGGTTCGAGTCCCGACAGTTGCAAGATTTTTGACATCGTGTCAGCTAGGTCGAATTCGGTCGCAATCTGGAGGAGAATTGTAGAGCCGGGTGCTCTGATCGGTGGTTTTCCATAGTTTCTTCGATCAACACCAAGCGAATTCCAGAGCTGCACCCTAACAAACGAGCCACGGACCGCTGGCGATCTTTCCTTCCCCTTCCTTTTCCTATCCTCACCATTTACTCCCACACTCTGATACTCATTCGCTCTCTCTCTCTCTCTCTCTCTCTCTCACACACACACACACACACACACACACACACACACATGCACTACACTACCACACATGTCGGGTGACTAGTCGGAAGCTTAGAGTTTGCCCCGGCTGGATCGGTGCCCCTCTATTGGGAAACACCTGGTTGGGGAAAATCCCTGCAAGCCGACGTAGGTCGGTGCCGGATCTAGACATCCAGAGGGGGAATATTACTCCCCCCACCGTCGATAAATCATGCGGGTGGTGGGCATTCGATTTACGGGACCCCTTGACCTTAGCAGTTGACGCACCCGGAATCGCTAATCAATCAATCTCTCCCCAAAGGACACGAACAGCACCAAATGGGAAGTACTCTAGATCAGGAACTTCGAAATATTTCCCCTGGGGGTCAAATTGTTTTAGTAGAAAAAGGGGTAGGCCAACTCAAAATTATTTGCTGAGACTAAGTATTGTAATATCCAGATTTTACAAGTTTTATTACTAACAGAAATGCAATAGTTTAGTTGCAATGCAGAAATTTAGCAGAAATGCAATACTTTAGTTGAATATAAAATCACTTTTGATTCATTCACTGTAATATAAAACTGATATTTTTTTTATTTTTGCTTGATAATGGAAGTGTCGAATGCATTCGCTTTTGACCGTGTGGTTGCTCCGGAGCAGTTGGAAGTTAAGCAGCCTACTTAAATGCGTTGTTGCGATGTTATTTTTTTTTTAACTGAATAATGAGTGGAACGAGTTCACGATTTTCTTATCTACAAAAGTAGATGAAATTTAAGAATGTAGAAAGAGGATAGTTTGATAAACTTCGCTTGACTACATTCCAGCCCTTTGAAATTAGACCTTGCTGAAGCATTTCAAAAATTTCTCTACTCATATTTCATCTTTCGACAAAGTCATTCGCGATATACCGACTCTCGTTTTACTTGTCATTATTCTCGTTGCTTTATTCATTTTCCTTTTATATTATGTTGAAAAATATCATTATTTTATTAAATTAAAAAAGCTAATATCATTATCACCGCAAGCCTAATATTAATTAATATATAAGAGAGCTTTTTAAATTTAAAAAAGTTTTTATTTGCATTGGCTTTTTCAAAAATTAAATAATATTTTCAGTAATTTATTTCCTTATAACTTATTAAATTCATCTTGTATTCACAGGTACACTATTATTTAGGAAGATTTACAGTGAATAATATTTATAATTAAAAATAATTTATTAAAATATTTTCATTCAAATTTTAATTATATCGTGATCATGAATACAGGCGTTTGAAATGTTTATGTGCTTATACGAATCACGAATACGCTAAAAAAGTTCACATTGATAGTACATTGATAGCAGACAATCGTCTCCCGCATGATACTCTAATTCTGTACCTTTTCATCCACCAAAGCAAGAAAGTAAATATAGAGCCTTATTACGCCCACGGGCGGTTTGGAAACTTCTACCGATACGTCGGGTTTCCCCGTCGCAGTGCATTACGTCCGTCCGCGGTTAAATGTGAAATGCGTCCACAAACAAAACTCCTGAAACCGGCGCCTCCGCGAGCTTTCTAACCGCCCGCGCCCCCGCCCCCGCCTCCGCCTCTTGGCCTTCCTGAGAAGCTGGGG
>BOPP01000041.1:9105696-9127078 GCA_017312745.1 Gryllus bimaculatus
GCCTCTGGCCTCTTCCGGCAACACCGCCACTCAAGGCTGCCGTGGAGGGGACGGCGGCGCTCGTTAGGCACCTTAACACGAAACACCGTCCGCACAGATGTATACGCCGTCACCACGCTTACTATTCTCGCCTCGACTGCTCACAGTAATCGGCACCCTTTGCTTAAAGCTAGTGACTGGGAGGTGCTAGGTTCGAGTCCCGACGGTGGCAGGGATTTCGACACCGTCAGGACTCAGGTAAGTCGAATTCAGTCGCAGTCTAGGGGAGAATTCTAGCGGTCGGCTGCTGTGATCGGTAGTTTTCCGTGGTTCCTCCGATCAACACTGAGCGAATGCCGGAGCTGTACCGTAACAAAAGGGCCATGGACCGAGCGCGAGATCTTTCGTTCCTCTCCGTTGTCCTATCCTCTCTCCTTACTTACACACACACTAAGATGCACTACACCACCACACATGCCGGGAGACCAGTCGGGAGCGTAGAGCTTGTCCAGACGTGGCGGTGTCCCGTTGGTGAGAGATACCAGTTTGGCAAAACCTCGCTAGTCGATGGTAGGTCGGCGCCGGATCTCGCCATCCAGTGGGGGAAGATCACAGCCACCTTCCGTGCATTACACTTACGGGACTTCTGATTTTATTAGTTGACGCACCCGGAATCACTAACAATCAATCATATGTATCCTCCCACTTTATAATTGTTTATACCATCTGCTCGCTAGTTTTCCCGTAAGATCATTCAGCCACCTCTCTGTTGCGCGGCCGGAACCTCGGCACCGCAAAGTAATTTCATCTATTATGACGGTGACATTTGTCACTGTAATCCCCGCGCTTTCACCTTCCCTCCCGTCGACTCTCCTGACTCGGGCAGAAAACGCTCGATCACTAACCACTGTACGTTCGTTCCTCGGCCCCCTCCCCCCTCTCGTGGAAATGCGCTGCTGCCCCACGAACCGCCCCCTCCTCCCCCATCGGCGCCGCCTCTGTCGCCGCAATCTCTGGCGCTTTCCTGCTTCCGCAGCCTCGTAGCGTAACGAGTCGTCTGTCGCGTGTGAAGGAAAGCGCAACCAGGCGTCGATCTGTGCACCCCGCACGCGCTTCCAAGCGCTTCTGAGGGTCAACTACTGCGACATGCGATCTCTGAGGCACACCGAAGCTAAATAGAAATTCAAAACTGGAACGGTTAATAAGAAGCCAATTTTCAACCATTTTATTAATGAAATGGTTTTACTCCTTTTAAGGGTATCTTTAAAGCTTAAACCTAAGTAGTTTTTTCAATGTGCGGTTAATAAGAATACAATTTAAGCAATGCTGCTACTAATGAAATGGTTTTACTGTTTATAAAGGTATATTTAAAGCTCAAACCTGAGTAGTTTCTTCAAGGTGCGGTTAATAATAATACAATTTGAACCATGTTGCTACTAATGAAATGGTTTTACTGTTTTTAAAGGTATATTTAAAGCTCAAACCTAACTAGTTTTTTCAAGGTGTGGTTAATAAGAATTCAATTTGAACCATGTTGCTGCTACAAGACTAGGATTTTAAAGCTTCTCTGTGAACACTTGACGTTTAGTGATTTGGCCAGTAAAAATAAGGAATTACTGGGGAAAGAAAAACATAAGGCCACAAATATCTATTTTGCAACACCATCATGCATCGTAATTGTTGTATTACTGACATTTGATTTCAACGGTTACATTCAGGCAATTGTCAAGAATTATTATCCCTATTTAGTTCGTGGTTTCAGAGTTCATTTCAATGTCTTTTGCCTACTAGTAACTCCCAGAAATCATGTTTTTATCTTGGTGGCGGGTTACTAGTTTTGTTAGTGATCCAATAAAATCGGCAATTATACACACACCTGCTATTTCCTTAGACCCTGGATGGCTCATGGCTGGAGTGGTTGCTTTTTATGCGCAAAAATTCGGACTCGTTTCCCGAAAGGGACATGAAAAATGCCTATCTTCCGCAAAAATATGCCAGTGTCTGTTATTGGGTACTGCTGAGCAATGGCGTTCATGTTCTGGAAACTGCTGCAAGCCATTAGTGTTCACTGTTTCTTGTGATTGCTGGTTTCCAATTTAATAATCTTGATATATATTTCTGAAGAACGAAGAAAGGAAACTCTGATAACTTTTTCGTTGTATACTTCTTATACTATTAAAAATGTGTGTGATGTAGATAGAAAACCTCTCTTTACTTGTAGCAGTAATCACGATTTGGTAAAAGTTACTTAATTCGAAAGCCATCCAAGACTCTTCGGACCTCGTGAGTAATCTTATGCGTGCCCATCGGGGTCGGGCTGAAATATGTTTGCTCAGTTTAGAACAAACAGATTTCATAGCACCTCTGAGATTACACCAACTGCATCCCGGTGTAGGTTCTTTCACGCCCCCTAGCAACTCTCGTCCGCCAGCCTCCGTCCCTTTCGCTTTATTACAAGATCCTGTGCGTTTTGCATACCCGTTGTGCACTTCGCGGGCTACCCAAACCGGACTGAGTCCTGGAAGGGAGTGTGAAATGTCACTGTGAGCCCAGAAATGCTGGAGTCTAGACTTGTCTGGAATGTGTTTTACTGTAAGGTGTGCAAAATTTGGGATGAAGTACTGTATGGGACTGAAGATCCAGAAACAAATTCTAATGAAATGAATTAAATCTGGGTAAAATATACTTTTACTTTGTACGTTAGATAGGTTTCATTAAGACAGCATTGCAAACCAAACCCTTTCTATAAAGGCATCGTGAAAATGTTCGTTCCATTTGCCTCTAATGCATGAAAGGAACTCACTGGGGCAACACATTGTTAATTTCTTCTAAAAAACATTAATTGTTTTACCCCGAAACTTGCTTCTTGATTACGATGACAGTGGAAAAGGTAATGAGTAAGAAAATACGTATCTTGCACTGTATCTCACATAGTATTTTCGTTATACTCAATCTTGAGGGTCCTGTCCCCAGGGAGGGATTCTTCAAAATAGGACTTTCTGGTACTACATAAATTAAAGAGCTTGTTTTAACTACTTCTAATCATTTCTCGTAGATACCCATTCCCGAAAAGAGGAAAGTTGTCAACTGTTGAGGAAGTTAAAACTTATTCGAAAGGCGACATTTAAGCCTCTCTACCTTCAACGAGGAGTAAATAAATTCAGAAAAGAGCCGGCTCCCCAATGGGAGAGGCGCGCGAGACGATTTCTCTCGTGCTCCTCGGAAGCGCTTCCTAGCTCCTTATGGGAAAGCGGGAGGCCCGCGTGCCTCCTCTCGGAAGCTGTGGCTTCCGCACCGCGCCGCGCTTCATCGGGGAGGGAGAAATTTTCGATTTATGATAGGCTTACATACAAAAGGCTTGGGGGGGGGGTTATAAAATTAGCCTCATCAGCTCCAGCAAGCTGCCCACTGATCGTAAAAGTTAACATCTCGAGTTTTGATCGAAGTGTGTCTCATCTTCTTGATGCCCCAGGCCCTACGTGAACTAGACGTAATTATAAAGTAACAAGATTGGCCACCCTTTCACCAAAACGAAAATATTCACGTTCACAAATAATGGGAGGCTTGCTGAGGCTGGTGTGGCTTATATTGTTACTGCTTCAAGCCCTTCGTATCACTACTGTTTTTGAAGAGTTGTTTCTTCTTTGCAGTTCATTGAATTAGGTAAATCAAGTTTGGAGAATAAAATTATCGTTGCCAAACCGACTTCCGTTTTGAATGACGAATTGTTTCTATCGGTGAAATGTTTGTTAAATTAGAAATATGCAACAAGGTTTTTAGACATTTAGATGCTAACTTCGTGACATTATTCTTGTAGCAGTATTGCTTTAGAAGAAAATTCAGAGAAGTTTATTTCTCGTCAGGTTCCCGACCAGCATCGTGCGTGTGATCGATCTGGCTGCGAGGGTCTGGGTCACGTGTGCACTGAACGGTGATTTTCAGCGATACCGAAGGAGAAAGTGCCCCGACTCGACAACCTGTACTCTTGTTGCGCAGACGGAACGCATGCATGTGGCACGCGAATGCCAACCTGTGATTAGGAACACTATGATTCTGACTGGATGAATTATTGTATGACGTTATTTCCATTTCTTGGTGTGCCGATTTCTCTTCCTTCATTTCTTGGTGTCTGAAAAAGGTCGAGAAGTGTGTCTAATGAATGTGATTTCATGTAGGTACACGATTGTCGAGAATACTGAGAACTAAAAAAATAGTGTTATTCTCAACTCAACGTGGAAGGAATTTCATGTTGTTGTTTTTTTTGTATACATTTAGTACATCGGTGACTTCACGAATATCATTAATCACAAATTTGCCAGACGATTGAAATGAGCCAATGGGTGTTATCCTTCTTACTGTATATTAAATGGGTAACCAGCGTGTGTCTCTCCGTTACCAACATTTAGACCTCTTCCTATCCATCTTACGGGGCAAGTAAGCTGTCGAAGCGACTCGGGGTTGTGGTGAAGAACTGACTCCTTTTCGGATCCTTCTAGAACCTTATGAGTGAATTCTCAATCAAAAGAGTTGGGAGGGGGGGGGGAGTGAACCACAAAAATCTCATTTAGAAGGGGGTTTAGGCTTCTTCAGAGTAAATCAATAAATTGCTCGTTTATTTTTTGTTGACAAGACGAAACAATTGGCACAATTATAATTTTAGAAAAAAACGTAAATTTTGGTGTGTTTTAAGGCACTTGCTGTGGTGAATACTGTTTTTCGGCTTAAAATGAATTGTTACTAGGTGAATCATCAGATAGACACTAAGAAAAAATTAAAGGTCTAAAAAATACTTCTATTGAAACTTTTTGTTTTACTTTAAATGCTCGAGGATGGACGAACCAGCTAACAAACCTGTGAAGTTTTCTTTCTATTATTAACTTGCATAGAAATAAATGTTAACTTAAAAATACCTGCAGGGAATTTTAAATATTTTATTTTTTCATGAGTACGCTGTGACGCAAAAACTACTTGCTGAAAAGGAACTGAACGTAGAGCTCGCTCGACATACCTATGTGCACGACGACCCTTGACCTGTGTGTCAAGGCTCGCGTCTTAACTGTCGAGTGTACAGATCTCTTGCGGGAATTTTTTTCTATCACAAAACGCAACCCAGTCACTACAGCTGTTACTTGCATTCCCTTCGTGATGAATTTCTATTCTGAAGTAAATATGCTGGATATACTTGGAAAGCTTGGAATTATAAGGCGAAAAGGCCAGCTAACGCGTGTATCACGATATTTATGCTCTTATGCATGTGATGAAGGTTCATGATTTCTTTTCCTTTCAAGAATAGTTACTCGGCGAAATGGATGTTTTATCTGCATTCGCCCAAGAGAAATAGTAGTCATCTCATCTGAATTCTGGGATGTTATATTAACAATTTCTGAACAGTTGACTGTTTTCTTTTGTAAGTATGCGTTGTCTCTCCTGACTTCTACCTGCTCTAATTACTACGATCACAGTGGTGATCCTGATAAATCAGTTTTTTGTCGTGTTGTCGCGTTACTTTTTAACGATTCACTTAAGGTCGATATACAAATAATATTTCCTGATGAACGAAATTTCTAGGTAGTATGTTTAATGGAACTAGTTAACGATCTATTTTTCCATACGATCATTTTCAATGCTGCTTTTGTTTGTTTGTTCAGGATCTGTATTCAAAATTTAAAAAAACAACAAATTCCGTTCATTCTAATGCTGGTCTCTTGCGCTGTACTAGTCATGTATAAGTGGCTTCTGAAATTTAGGTTGGTGGCCAAATAATGATAGCTCTATCTCCAATTCCTAGTGAAATAGTTACTGGAACACACTGTAATTATATGATATATATTTTAAAGCAATATTGCCGCGGAAAATAATTGGACGTAGTTTTGAAAACACAAAACAATGTTATTGGAATAAATTCATGAGGATATACCTTTATTACGATGAAAAACAAAATCATTTATTAGTAACACATCGGGATCAGAATTGTTCCCTATTTGCGATTGTGTAACATACGAACATCCTTGGTATGTATGGGCCAGTCATCAGAATACGAAGAAAACAATAGAATGTTACAATAAAATCCGCCGTACTAAGGGGATCTGAAGCGCCCGTTTTCGCCTTTGCGACCCATTCTTTGAGGACTCGTTATCCTCTCCGCCATGAGGTACGCCTTCGAAGGCGACTGCCGCGGGTGGCCGTCCGTGTCTCCGAGCTGCCAGGGGATTCCCTCGCCGCGCCCTCGCGTCGCGTGAGCGCCCACGGAGCGGCGGCGGGGGGAGGCGGGGCGTTTTTGATTTAGCAGCCTGCCTCGCCGCGGTCGCGCCCGTAATGAAGGACGCCGCCCAGACTTCGCCCAAGTTGGTCGGATCCTCCGTCGTAAATAAGGGCGCCGCGCCGCGGCAGGCGGAGCGCCCGGTGGTCGCCGCATGACTCGTTTCTGTCTGCGTCTTTTTTCGTCCTCTTTCTTTTTTTTTCTCTCCTCAGGAGACCAGGAGAAGCAGTTTTGTTGCTAAGGCATCGCCGAGAATTGAGGAGCATTGAATTGTTTTTCGCGACCTCCGTCATTAAGAGTGGTTGAGGAGCCGACCCAGGTACCGTTTTGTTCAATGTCTCTCGGTGTTTCGTGGGGAAGAAGAATGTTATTTTTACCGTTTCTCTTTAGTTCGGAAAGCTGTTCGTAATGAAAATTCGCAGAATATTCTTGAAAATATATCAGTATGTACAGTGAATAAGTGGTGAAAACATATTCCCCTAATTTTTAGCACACGACTTTTAAAGTTAGCTTAGTTGTGTAAATTTTGGGATTTTGTAATACATCTCTGAAATTTGGTAAAATATACCCCAACTTCTTGGTAACTTCTCTTCATTACAAAACCGATGTAATTACTGTCATCAATAATGAGATGAGTTAAAAGTCGTGTTTAGACGTACTTCACGAGTGAGTGACTATTGATTTTGGGCGCGTCAACTACATAGGCCATTAGCCTCGTAATGCTGTGCACGTTATATTCCGAGAGGTGGCGCTGTTCATCACCCGCTGGATCGGGAAATGTGGCGTCGGCCTTCACGACAGCTTTCGGGGGTTTCTCCCTGTGTCTCCCTCCTCGAGACAAGTTCTGAGCTGCCAGCTGGTCTCCCAACAACAGTAGTTATGTCGCGTACTTTGTGTATGCGTTGGAAGAAAGGAGTGTTCAGGGAATGAGGAAGAAAAGATCGCGCGCGCGCTCCGTTACTCGTTTGTTAGGGTACTACCCCGGAATTCGCGTGGTTTTGGTCGGAGAAACAACGGAAAACCACCGATCAGAGCAGCCGTCGGTTACAATTATCTTCCAGACATTGCTTACATTCGTTCCACCTTTGTAGCTAGTGTCGAAAATTAACATTCGATCCCTAGGGCCTCTTGTTCTACGACGCTGCAGTGGCATCGGTTTTGCTGCTGAGCTGTCGCACCCGGTACATATTTTGGAATTTAGTTTGAAATAATTAAATAATTCATAATTATTGTAGTATTCTTTAATGAAGGAAATCAATCCAAACTAGAATTATTAGAATATGTTTTGTTGGTTAACAAAATATTGTTAATTTTGTCTTTTTCATGGTGAATCAGAGAGCTGACAATTTAGACAAGTCTTTCTTGTAATATTTTTTGTGAAATATTTTTAAGAAGTTTATTAATACAAACGTATTAAAATTGGAAAAAGGTAAATAATAATTGCTCCAGGAAAAGTGGTCACTCTGTAAATTCATTGATCGCTTTGAGTTGACATTTCTTCCAATTTTGACACTTGAGATGCTATTCTGTCAAATTGTTACTGAATAAATATTACGTTCTATTTCTTTATTCGAGGTTTATAGAAAATTAATCTATGAATTATGATACTATCTAAATAGTTTATTGAACTTGTATCGATCCGAATTTGCAAACGAACTAAATTATGTTATTTAAAGCATAATTTTGCGATTTGAAATAGTGTAATGATATCGATCGTTAATGTACGTATACGATTCTTGACTATCGATGATATCGAATTTGTTATTACTTGATGCTGTTGTTAAAGACACTAAAAATATGTGTAGTATTGTGCTTGTGTAGTTATAAATATAGGTCTAAGTTTGCCTTATAATAATATGACATCGATGGTAAATTCTGAGTCATTTAAAAGGTAAATCTGAGATGGTGTTTATAACGTAGCTAATTCAATCAAATAGCTAGCTAAGTACACTTGTTATAAGGCTGCAAAATTATTTTTTCAAGTAGCTTATTTTTCTGTGTTTCATAAAATATTACGTCACACATATTTTCCAAACGAATAAATTAGCTAAAATACCGACTCGTTATCGGGTAGTCTGTTTGGCAAACAGGAATAAGATAATGTTGAAAGAGGTGAAAGTAGTGGATGCCGTGTTATTACGTTTCCGAACAACTAATCAAGTGCGCCTGAGAGCAACTACTCGTATTACGAAATCTCAGATTAGTCACGAGGGGGGATTGTTCCTTCACAGGCTCTTTCTCCCAAGGAAGTCTTATTTTCACCTCTGCTCTATTTGCTGTGTCATCGTTTGCTCTGCAATTGACACGCAGAGACTTTCTGTGCTTACGAAAACGACGCTGTGTTCAGGATGAAAAGTAAAGCCTTGGTTCTTCCCCTACCTCCCCCTCCCCATCCTGCAAGAAGCGTGAAGAGCTTAATTGCCCTCTCCCTCCCCTTGCGCCGCACCACAGCCGCAAACTTAGCGGCAGCAATCAGCGCGATACGAAATTAATGGCGTTCCTTAACTATGCTGTTATTACTTCATGCAGCATTTCGTGCAGCAAAGGTCGGAAGGACTTACTCTATAACTGATCTTCATGTTTCGTGATAATGTTATGGATCATTAACGTCAGAACTGTGGGTGTTGGTAATGGTTTTGTTGCTTGTGGGATCGGTTTAGCGAACCTCCTTGCATCGGTTTATGACGGACGTCGACTCGAAACGTCGATAGAAGATATCGCTTCAGATACGAATTTGATGAGATGAAAGAATTGATGTATCTGAAGGTCTCGCAAAGCCAGATGGTTTGCCAAATTATAAAATCTTAGGAAGTTCAATCAAAATGAGTGTATTGAATCTAAAATCGTTGATGGTAAACGGTTGGAAATTAGTAACGTTTTCTGTTTATGTAAGTTTACCGTTGATATCGAAATGCAGAAAAGGATGAATGAAGTAAGTAGATGAATATCTCACTCGTAGGTTTGTATTAAACTCAACCCAAACTGTTCTTTTTTTATTAGGTGCGCATGGAGAAACGTTTTTTAATTCTGCCGAGCGAAAGTAGACCTTATCGCGTGCATTCTTTACAACAGTGAAACGAACCGCTATTTCTGGAAGTGGCGATATCGGGTCATTTGAACTTTTTGAAGACATTTTCGTTTTGAGCAGACATGTAAAAGTTGGCAATGTGCCGGCCGAACGCGCGTGTTGGCGAGATGCACGCCAAGTAGTATTGTCACACAAACAAACTTCGTTTTCTTCAATTCTCTACGGGGGCACAATTTTGGTTCCATGATTTGGGAATGTAAAAGCAATTTTTTACGTCTGGAAGAATTTATGACCCAATTTCACATCAAATTGAAAGAAATTATTTTCAGAACGAAAAGGTTTTCTAAACAGTATTTTACAAACTAAAAACATAAAAAGCATATTTTTGCGTGATGTAAACTAGCGGATTGCCCATGTGCATTTTGGAAGAAAAATGTATGTTAATTGGTACAGTGCTGTCATGCGAGTGGTAAATGGATGTTGTAGCTTACTTCTTCCAACACGAACTCATTAATTCACTTTCTAATAGTCTTCTAAGTTTTGAGATATGTACATTTCAATGTCGCTCTGAAAATGTCATCACTTGAATGTGTAATTATTAATTTAGTAGTGTTGTCATACATTTCGAATTTAAGGTATGTGAACTGACATTTTCTGAGCGATATTAAACTTTAAAACGACCATTACAGCTGTCTGAATTGTCATTTGTTTCGTTGACCTGGCAACATAAACTATACATCTATTCAATTGTGAATTAAAACACTTTCATGCACTAGTTGGATTTAATTCACCGCTTCTAAAACATTAGTACTT
The DNA here is from genome assembly GCA_017312745.1 of Gryllus bimaculatus. Classification (NCBI taxonomy): domain Eukaryota; kingdom Metazoa; phylum Arthropoda; class Insecta; order Orthoptera; family Gryllidae; genus Gryllus; species Gryllus bimaculatus. The sequence continues at coordinate 9,115,776 of BOPP01000041.1, forward strand.
CCAAGTGCATAATTAGCATCTACATTTTATTTATGTATCCGACTACAAACCACAAAAAATGAAATGTTGACTACGGTTAGAGATATAATAATATATAAGTATTAGATGAAATCATGAAACTATAGATGCTACTATACAACAGCTACTACAACAGCACATACTTTTTCATATTGTTTGAAATGGTTACGTAATATTGAAATTATAATTGAGTTGGCAAATTATAACTGCCAGCTTAGTTATAATTTGAAAAAGTGCGATTGAAACGAAGCACCTCTGCCAGAAACAGTAGTCATTTCTAACTTTTACAAGTGAAACGAACGTGAATAGATTTAACTATTGCAGTATTAGCAGGGCATGCAAACAGGAAAGAATAATATTTCACTCAAGCTTAGCTTGATTATATATGCCAACAATTTCTGAATACTAAAATTAACGATCAAAAGTTTTAAAAATAAAATAAACCTATATGTTAGTTCTACATTAAATATATTACCTTAAATATATTTCCTTTCGTAAGACTTATTTACATCGTAAGACTAACACGACTGTCAACAATCATAAAAATCCTGAGAATTTCCAGCCACCGTGTTGCAATTTTGCAAACGACATTTTGACACGTCAAACGCGTTGGAAATTCAAATTTACCGTTTCGAACTATTTTCCAATATTCGAAAACACAGTGTGCGATCCGAAAATGGGACCATCACCACTTTCTTTACCGTTTTTGGCTACATACGTGAAAGTCGATTCCAAGGAAAAATTTGGAGCCGTTTCTGAGAAAATAATTGTTTAAAATTTAAAAATTTATCGTGACTTAATTTGAAGATATGTTTCTGAAGTGTTCATTAATGTTTATCTCAGTGTACTTGCAGTTGAGAAAAATGCCGAAAACATTTTAATATTTTGCTATTTTCAAAAAATCAGGGATTTAAACGAAAATGAGACCTGCATTCTCTTAAGCTCATTTACGTTAACCGATGTCAACATTTAATCAAAAAAAAAATGTGGAAACATTTTTTTTGGAAATTTTGAAAATGTTCCTCCGGTAAAGTTCCCCCAAAAATAAAATACGACTTTCGGTTTTGAAATTCAAGGGACCTAGACATCAGATAGATCGATTGTGGAATATCAATGTGGGAGAAACTTTGCTACGGTTTAGCCGCTAATGTTGTTCACAAATTGTCGGACAGACGTTTTTCGCGTCAATCGCTTCTTCGGTGTAAAGGGAAAAAAATCTGACTACACAAGGTATTAGAAGATGAAATTTATTATGGACAATATTTATCAACTTTTTCGTTATCAGGGCCAGGCAATAAGAGTTTTTCTGTCGAAAACAATACTTTATACTACATAAGCAGTAGCGACAAAGTAACAACTAGTAACGAATAAAATAATAAATGGATCTCGAGAGTAGAAATGTTTCATTCGTTCGTGAAAATTGGTCCTCTCGGCTTCTGAGGATGTCTCGGGGACCCAATTTCCGCTTCAGAATAAAATCTTAATTTATTCTCTTGTACCATACATTACTATTACACTAAATCGTCGGGTATCTATGATTGACAACTTGTGTGTGTGTGTTGCTCAAGAGAAGTTTGAAGTTGCTATGGAGAGGAGCTAGGGAGTGCTAATAGGAGGCTTGGGCGGTTCTGTGTCCCTTGACCCGTGACGTGGCCCAGGCGAGGTGGCGTTGAGCTGCCCTGCGGATCTCGTGATCCGGTGCGAGGCGTGGCGGCGCGGTCGGGGAGAGGCTGGGGCTGGCTGGCACGAATCGCCCGGGCGGAAACGGCAAACGAGGCTCACGGACGACGGAATTCCGCATATTTCACGAGAGGTCTCAGAGTGATTGCAGCTGATCTTGTTCTCCTCATCCCTTTACTTGTGCGCGGTATCCCTTGTTTTGTGATGGCTGCTTCGTGTCTAGATACAAATGCAAGAAAGTGTGGCATCCAATGATATAATTTGGTATGACAAAAGAACTAGAGGTCTAGTCATAATATAAGATCACACTATTCTACATTGTATATTTATTCTAGAATATGGTGTTTGTTATGAATCACAAGTGCATCAGCGTGATCTCAATAATGGTGGGGGTATGTTAAATAGTTTAACAAACTAAGCCAGTATGTAGCATGTTGCGTAGATCAAGTTCCATGGGTTTAAGTTCTGGTTGAAGTACGAGTGCTTTAATTTGTGTGTGTTGTGGAGTGGAAAGGCAAATAATTACGTGAACGATCATTACATATTAAAACCAAATCTTCCAGTTGTTCTGTTGCGAGAGCCTCAAAGTGAAGCTTTGATTGGAGGGAAAATAAAATGTACAAAGGAGTCTAGGTAAGATTGGTTCTATGTTTGATACTGGCTTGGGTGCTCAACTTGGCCAATAAAAATTCTCATATCTTCGTGATCTCTAAAGGTACCACATAAGCTTAGAGTTAAGATGTTCGAGTCAAGATCTCTGCGACTCTCTATGAATGCATCACGACATCTTACGGTAATGCTTAAAGAAGGAGTGTCCAAACTCTCAGACAAAGGATCCCCGTGCCAGCGTTTTCAAATAAGTAAAATTGAATTTTTAAATAAATCATTATTGTAATGTAATTACAATTCATTCAATAGCTTCCGCAATTTTCCTCTGAAGAACATAAAGAGTTTGAAACTCACGGTTATGAAGAATAATGATTCCTTAAGATTTCTGAAGACTAGTTACTCTCTTGGAGCACTTTTTTAAGAAATTGAAGTAGGCGTTATATCGTTAATTACATTAGTTGCGAAATATTTAATTTCAATATCTCGTATTTCCAATGATGCTACCACATTTCGAACCCCGATTCTGAGAATTTAATTAGGCTTTGCATTGGAACCACCTACTTTCGCACGCAGCTAGTTATGCAGTCCCAAAGTATATCTGAAATAAGTAAACAATGAATCGTATATGACCATAATGTAGAGCGGAATGAAGAGTTTGAAAGCTTAGCTACTGGCCTCCAGATCGAGAAGTAAACTGATTAAATCTTGGTTATGATATTCCAATGACAAGTCTTCTATTAAATCGCGACGTGAGATTGGATTCTTTGAGTCTTCAGTGACTCTGTTGTCTTATGGATTTATTATAAGAATAGGTTTTCAAGTATTCGTGAAATGTGGTTTATATATTATAAATTCTGTTTTGGACGAAATATGTATGTTGATATCTGGCGTCAAGTCTTGTTGTGCCAACTCTAGTCGGTGCTTAGAGCTGTCCCTGTTGGCCGGGGGGTGGGGTGGGTGGAGAGCTCGTGGGCATACCTGAAGGGAGGAATCCCCCAAAAGCACACTTGAGGTGTGGGGCGCCGATCGTCACATTGGAGCGGAGGAGGGAAACTTCCTCAAACGCGGTTGTAAACATGCTCTCCACCGACTTCGGACGATCCGCCGCGCGACCTGTGCAGCGATCTCGCGCTCGAGGAGCGGTGCGTGTCGTAAGCTGTGTGGCAGCGAGCGGGGCGGTTGACGCGCCTCGCGGGGTTCGGGTGCGCCGTGTGCCAGGGGCCGCGTTTGGAGACCCTGTGGGTGGCGCAGGCGGCCGGCGGCGGGGGCGGGGCGGGGCGTTGGGCTGGCGCAGAGGAGCGAGCGAAAGCGGCAATTAAGCGCGTGCGCCGCCGCGCCCTCCGCGCACGGGAGACAATGCGCGCGCGTGCCTTCCCCGCGTCGCGGCCACGGAGCCCCCTCAACGCCCCCCCCCCCCCTCCCGGGCGACGGAGTGCGCCCTCGCCCGCATGAATAATGCACGTCCGACGCGCGATCCGGCCTGCGGCTTGTGGATGGAGCTATCTCGCGGAAGAGGTCGACGGCTGTGCGGCGCCGCGGTTGCCGCCCGAAGGCTTTGCTGATACGGCGTGGTCGATATTTTTTTGTTTCATTCAGTGGAACAACGAGAAACCAACGCGGACGGTTCGATTGATTGATTGATTGGTGATTCCGGGCGCGTCATCGGATAAGATAGTTAGTCCCGTAAGAGTGGTGCATGTTTTTCACTGCGGGAGATGCCGGGGACTTCTCCTGCTGGCTAGCGAGATCCAGCGCCTACGTGGGCTTGCGGGGATTTTTCTCAACCAGGTATCTCCCACCAGAGGGACACCGCCATCCCAAGGTCTTAGCTCCCGACTGGTCTCCCGACAAGAGTGGCAGCGTAGTGCATGTAAGTGCAATTGTGTGTGTAAGATGCTAGGAGAGAACAAGGAAGAGGAAGGAAAGATCGCGCGCGGTCCTTTGCCCGATTGTTAAAAGTACTAGAGTACTGCTCCGGCATTCACCTTGTTTGGTCGGAGAAACCAGGGAAATCTAGTTTGCCGCAATCAAAGGCCACGGCTCAAGTGTGCAAAAAAAAAAAATAAATATATGTAAGCGTTTGGGGAATGTAAAAGTTTCAGAAAAGTTGTTTCCCAAATGTATTATTTGTCTCACTCCAAGGGTTTCACAACAAGATAAAAAGTGTAGTGTAAAAGTCTACTAATTCTATTTATACCGCAATTTCTCTCTAAATTATTTTTGTAAAATTCATTTTATATCGTAGAACACTTCGTGCGAAAAATAAGCAGTATGACAAAAATATAAAGTGAAATATTTAAAAGTTAACAAATAATACTACACGTTGACAAACAAATGCAAATAGATAGAAAAAATATATAATAGTAATTAATAAACACTGTGGTATTGTAATATTTTACAAATGTGTAAGAGCATTCGTTTTTATTGCCGCGAACGAAGAGCAGTCATCATTATCACCTTCTGTTATCGTACAGTAATGGGCAACAACAACCAACAATGACCGCTCATCTATTAGTTTTCACATTTAACACAATTGAAGGCCGCAATTTAAAATAAAATAACATAAATATAATAAAAATATAATAAATAATAATAATAAAATGAAATATTAATATTCAAATTCTAACTTACGTAGCATGCAACTGCCTCAAAACATCTAAAATTACGTTTAAGAAGCGCAGGATATTCAGTGTGTGACTAAATTTGACGCCTAATTACTCCAAAAATACTCATATTTTCGAGAAATTGGACATGACCTAATTTAAAAATCTGTTTTTAATGAGCAGATTTCATAAGAAAAAATGTATTTTTCAAATTGTAGTTGTAGGAAGACACCGAAAAAATGTCGAAAAATTAGGGTTTTCAACCATGGGACCTGCACCATTTTCTTAACCGTCCTTCAGGCTACGCACCAACAAAAATTTGTCAAAACAATAGAGCTGTTTTGAGAAAAAAATTTTTGAACAAAAAATTAAAAATTGTCTATATTTCACGCAAAATTGTCAAATTTTCGAAAAATAGTACATGAGCGTATTTGAAAATATCTTTAAATAACAGATTTTATTAAGGGAAATATCTCTATCTTTAATGTTTTAGTTTGAGGAAAACGTCGAAAAAGTTTTGAATTTTTTCAATTTTCAAAGTTTTTGAGCAACATGAGACCTGAGCCATTTTCTTCAGACTATCCAGCCGTAAATTCGCCATTTTCGGGCTTACGATTACATAACATTCGCTTCTTACGAAATGCGAGGAAGTAAAATTGGGATTTCAAAAGCACGAAGGTTAATTTTTGAAAATGCGTCTATCGCTTGTGAAAATATCGAAGCAACTTGACATGAAAATATTCTTGCTGTAATCGATTCTAGGCGTTTCATCTTTCACTTCGCCGTCACTGAAGGAGCGAAACTACAGTTTGTGGTGCTTTTTATCAACCGCGTTGTTGTGAGGAGTGCGCATTCCGCTCCTGGACGCCTGTGCCTGTAGCATTGGTGCCGTCGGCGCGCGTCGTCGATTGGAAAGTGCACGCCCACGCCGCGACCCCGGAGCTGTGAGCTGGGCCGCCCTCGCGGCCGCCTCGCCTCTGACCCCACACGACTCGAAGGGCTAGGCACTCCCGCTAACCACGTGTGCACACTTTTCTCTGAAAGGCTAACACCACACCCGGCAAGAATAACTCAATTCTTAACAAGAGTGCGATGGTAATTGAGTTTTTTAAAATTTTTTTCCCGGGCGCGTGAACTTTTAAGATCATTAGTCCCGTACGTGTAATGCCTTTTTTATCGCGCGAAGTGGCGGTATGCTGGATGGCGAGATCCGGCGACGAACTACACGCCGGCTCGCGGGGTTTTCCGCAACCAGGGATCTCCCACCAGCGGGTACCACTGAGCAACACTGATCAGATCTGTCGGCCGCTATAAGTCTCCTCTAGACAGCGTCTGAGTTCGATCTAGCTATCCAGCTAGTATCAAAAATCCTGCCACCGTCCGAACTAGAATCCTAAGACGTCAGCTGATGCCCTGAGCCACCTAAGCCGGTGCTGCTGCCTGATTGTGCATCAAATGCAACATTCTAATTCGCTATTCCTGCAGATAGATTAAACTAGTAACATAGCAATGCAAACATTGCAGGTAATATATTGCAAATTAAGTTAGGCAATTAGTACACAATTTAGTTGCTATTTGGCTAACGTTATAAAATGCTTCGCCATACGCTTCCCATATTGTTGTCAGAACTTCCTTCTTTTTGTGGTAGCTTATCAAACGTTTTGCATTTGTATCTTTAGCATTACGCTGAATGATGTGTTCTAGCAAAATCACTCAACCTGCAGTATAGGGCCAGGCACTGGGATTTCTTGAAATAGATGAGGTTTTTGTGGGCTAGACGGAGTGAGTCAATCACGCTTAACTTTTTTTCCCCAGAAGCGATGCTTTCGCTTTCGTTTTCTAATGATCCGAGGTGGACCTGTACGATCGGAAGGTACCGTTGTTTTAGAACAAAAATGAAGGTGAAAGCAAGGCTGCACAAGGACGAGGTTTTGGAAAGGTAGAAAGGAGTCACGCCACCGCGTTGTCGCAATGGAAGTTAGCGAAGAACCTTTAGATTTAGATTTAGATTTAGATTTATTTAGTCACAAAAACCAGTAAAAACTGTATGTGACGTATGGGGGAGATTATCTTCCCACGTTTTCTTGAGTTTCAGAATCCCTTTCCGTCATTTTAACTATAAATAGTTGAAAGATGAGTAGAAGTTTAAAATAAAAATAAATTTTTTCAAATCACAAGATTAGCAATATTGGAAAAATGGTAATTTTCGTTTCTGAGTTATAGAAAACTTATTTTCATTGGTACACGAATTGCAAGTATGATATGTCTGCATTACTAACAAAATAATAACTCGCTCTTACCTCTGCTCCTACGATTACAAGCAAAAGGAGAGTTCAACAAAACGTGCGCATAGCGAAGCTACTTTTAATTTAGTGTGACGGAATCGAAATGTCTTAAATTTGCGTGCGCTGCACAGTGCGTGAATTTCCTGAGTCTACAAATTTACCCGTTACATTTTAAAAGTTTCACATAACTTCATTGGTTTAGAAAATAAACCTGGTTTAAGTTACTAGTTATTTTTTTCTCTTAATCATGTAATTCGATCTCGTTCTCTGACTATTCTACTTTTCCACCCTATTTTCATTTGACTAATATACAAGTTTTTGTGAGAAATGACGTTGCTTGATCTGTTTCGCCTGGGACATTCCTGTAGTCTCAAAACAAAATTACAAGAACAAAAAAGAAAAACATACGGTGGCGGAGGCCAGGGCGAGCCACTTGTAGCTGCACTGATTTTTGGGCGTCAAGGGGCTAAGATCCCCAGGAAAGAACTTGAAAGACTTGTGGTGGAACAGGCGATATCAAATGCACTGGCGGCGGCGATGTATACTGCGGCATTTCAGCTGTGTGCCTTCCGGGCCAAAGTTAATCAAAGGCCAGCGCCACGGGGAGGTGTAAAAAAAAAATAACCATTTCATGTTTTTAACGGGAAGAAATGATCTACAATTGTCATTGCGACGGTTTTAAGGCGATTTATTTTTCTTGTTTCTGTCTGCACCAGTCAATGTTGCCCCTTGAGTATCTTTAGCAGGGATTATAGATCAGGAATAGCGGTGCCTTTGCACCATCGCCAGCTGGGCTGTCCTAGAGTTGAGTCCCGAGGCTTGTGGATTTTCGACCTCAGGTAGATAGCTGGAGGTGATCGTGGTGGAGGATCATTCTGGCGGCTGGCTGCTCCGATTAATATTTATTCGACTAATACTAGGCAAATGCTGGTACAGTACCGTGGCAAGAGCGCTAAGATCTTCGCGCGATCTTTGCTTCCTCATCCTTGTTTTCTCGTCTCTACTTACACACGTACATGCAATACCCAACCACATATGACGGGAGACGAGAGCTTCCCCGGGCATGACCCTTTGGGGGAAAATCCTGTAAGGGAAAAAAACGCAAGTCAGTTTGTAGGTCGGAGCCAAGTGTCACGTCCAGTTCTGGAGGAACCCCACCACCTCTCGGGATATACGTAGTGCTTCATTTACGGTACTAATGACTGGACGTATGTGATCAAAAGTATCCGGACACGTGGCTGAAAATGACTTAACAGTTCGTGGAACCCTCTATTGTTAATGCAGGAATGGGCTGTTTCCCCACCCTTAGCCTTGACAGCTTCCACTCTCGCAGGCATGCTTTTAATCAGGCGCTGGACGATTTCATTAGGCCCATTCTTCACGGAGTGCAGCGCTGTGGAGAGGTATTGATGTAGATCGGCGATGCCTGGCACGAAGTCGGCGTTCCAAAACATCCCAAAGGTGTTCGATGGGATTCAAATCAGGACTGCGTGCAGGCCAGTCCATTGCAGGGATGTCGTGTAACCACTCGGCCACAGGCCGTGCAGTATGAACGGGTGCTCGATCGTGTTGAAACATGCTATCACCATCCCCGAATCGCTCTTCAACAGTGGGAAGCGAGAAGGTGTTTAAAACATCAACGTAGACCAGTGCCGTTATAGTGCCACACAAAACAATGGGCGCAAGCCCCTTCCATGCAAAACACGCCATAACATGATTTTGGACGTGTTCGGATACCTTAGATCGCATAGTGCAATCGCTTACTGATAGTATATGGTAGGATATCCTTGACCCGCTCGTCCGGGTGGGCGCAGTGCGGGGGAGGGGCCGCGCGTGCCTGCGCGTGCGGCGCCGCCGGGGCCGTCTGGCTGGGCGCGTGACGCTTGCGCAAGGTAGCCAGCCCCTCCTCCGACCTCGCTCTCGGGGAAAGGACTCTCTCCCAGGACGCGACGCGGCGCGGCGCCTCTGGCGCCTGGATGTGTGGCGTCATATATCAATCGCCTTGTACAAACGTGACAAAATGTTAGCCACGTGCATTTCATGTGCATGAAATGCCCGAGGAAGTAGTTTGCGACAGCGGGCAGCGCTGGCGGGAACGGGCGCCGGGCTGAACAATGGCAAACCTAGAGAGCGGAAGGGAAGGGGTGCCTGGCGTGGGTGGCCACTTGTAAACCCCCTAGACCACTTGAGACATGCTGGCTGTGGAAACGCGTCGGCGGAAACAGCGAGATGTCGCAGTTCCGTCAGCCGGCCCAGAAAGCAATATAAGCGGACCCAGGACTAAAACTCCTTCTGATTCTTGGGCGCGTCGGTAGGAAGTCGTGTGGGTTGTGCGCGGCGCGGCATTTCAATGCGTAGGCTACTGAGGCAGGGAACTGAAGCCGGCGTACTATGTCGAGACGGGAGGTGCGGCATACTGCCTTGTATGCTCACGTAGGGCAACTGGTGCATCACACCGAACAAGATATCAAATTATCAGGCCAGCGGTGGTGGTGACCAGGAACATTCCTTACGGTTAACGCGTCAATATTGTTTATTGTAATTATTGTTAATATTATTCAGGTGTTGAAGCATATTTCAAATAAATACTCAAATTACAAACCGTTCGCGTCTGTGAATGATTGCCCCGGCAAAGACGCCATAGATGCTCCGCGGCCCGCTGGCTACTGTTCGTTTCAGCGCAGGGGGCTGGGGCTTGTTGATAATCGCCGTGGAATTGCAATCGTGGTAACATGTTACGGAACGCATTATACAGTGACGTTTAATAGACTTTTCATCACGAATGAAATGCTGTTGTGCTTCTACAATATCTTCAGAGTTGGGCACCATACAAAATTCAACACCATTCAATTAGTAGGTCATTCCTTTTATTTCCTTAGGTGTAGGATCAATATGCCTGGGAACCACCGGTCTCGCCATAAATCTTAAAGACAGAATCCCAGAGGTAATTCCACCAAACATGTTTCTAACACAACGTGCGCGACCGTCCCTTTTAGGAAAAATATTTCTTTATAGATGTTGATTAAACGATCTTTGTGTGACCTTCACCCTTCCCAGCAAGATTTCTGTTATTTCATCAACTGAACCTGAATCCTCCATGAGTGAACAAAAAGAGTTAATCAACATTTAAAGGCATCAGATATCTAACACCCGGGAATTCTATAGCCACTGTAGGCCAGCATGTATATATGAGAGCGGAAGGAGCAATTTCTTTGATGTCTCCGTCCTGGTCATTCATCGCGGGGAGGAACCAGCCCCTTCTTCTGAGGGTGTGCTGAAGTCGAGAAAGTGTGTCAGTACAGCGATTTGCCATTGGCTTTCGTTTCAACATATGGCATGATCTGCCAGAGGTTAAGGCTAAATATCCCGACACTAGTACAATTGTAGCCACCACAGTGGCAGCCCAAAATAAGTTAAAGATTTACGTTCCCGATAACGGCTGAATATAAGGTCCGAATTTTCGATCTGTAAACTGCATTTGACGCCTTTTTAAAATAGAATTTACGCTACTATGAACTTATTTCAAAAATCCAGCAAAAACGCAAATTTGAAATTAGTTCTCAAACTTCCGAGAACAAATTAAAAAAGTGGACTTATAGCGCGATGGCGACACGCTTCCTGAATCAAACGTCTTGACTATCATGGAAATCAGACGAATAGGAGCGTCGTAAAGTGAAATTTACGAAAACACCTCACCTCCCCCCCCCTTTCCCTTCTGCGCCTTTGCGTTAACCACCCGCCCGTTGTGGGCCCTCAGTCAGCGCGGCGGCACGGTCAGGCCCGGCGTCGTGCGACCAGACCCGACGGAGCAGGCAGGACTTGCGGGACACGCAAGCCACACAGTCGGTTTATGCGTTCGTCACTTTGCATCTCCATCTATTTTCCACGGACATCAAACTAGAGGTGCTGTACTACTATTAGAGACCGATGTAAACTGTCTGTAATAGTAGTACATAACTATCTTTTTCTCATATTTCTGTCTTCCTTCGAATACCATCTTAAAATTGTTTGAGGCATTACTCAAAATATAGTGTCATCTCGTGAATCTCTAAATAATATAAAATATAATAACAAATACATTTATTATTTACATAAATTTATGTACACA
>BOPP01000041.1:9153324-9178453 GCA_017312745.1 Gryllus bimaculatus
CACGTTTTGTGGGTCTTTGATACCGAAAAGTCGATTGATGATAAATTGTATGTGTGTGGGTCCGTGAATTCATTGATCAATTAGTGATTACGGTAGCGTCAATTGCTAAGGTCATTAGTCCCGAATCTGTAGTGCATGTTTTATCGCGGGAGGTGGCGGAGATCTTCACCCGCTAGATTCGGGCCGACCTACCCGGCGGCTTGCGGATTTTTCCCCAACCAGGTATCTCCCACCGGCGGGGCACCGCCCCAGCCGGAACAAGCTCCAAGCTCCCGACTGATCTCCCGGTTTGTGTGGTAGTGTAGTACGTTTAAGTATGTAAGTGATGGGGATAGGAAGGGGAAAAAAGATTGTGCGCGGTCCGCGGCCCGTTTGTTAGGGTATATTCCGGCATTTAGATATTGATCAGAGAAACCATGGAAAATACAGACCACAATTGTCGCTAGAAATCTCTTACATAACGCGCTGTAGCGGCTGAATTCGACCTAGTTATGCAAGCAGTGTCGAAAATCCTGCCATCGTCGGAGAGTGGCGGCTCGTGAACTAATATTCGGGGTTGGCTAAATAATACTGTGACGTCTACAATTCTCCTCATAATTTGCCTGTTTTTATCCACTTTCTTATTATGTTGCTCTGAATTCAGTAACTTCTTGTAATTCAAAAATCGGATTCGCTTTTCCCCCCAGGCGTTTAAAACTCACTGAATTACATACGTAATTATTTTTGACATATTTTTATGTTTTTGTGCAGCTTTTGATAAATTTTTCATGTCAAAATATCCATCTCTATTCCAAGGACTCTCCTTAATTGACAATAATAGACTCGGCCAACATCAACGCTTTAGGTTTAATTTCACTACATGTTAGCCGTTTATGTGAGTCATACCACGAATGATAGGATTTTCTTGCATTTTTCTCACCAGTTCGATGCACAGTCGTAATCAACACAGAAGTACAAGGTCGACCAATTGTCTAAAATTTGACCGTTATCTACATCGTTGAGTCGAGAACACAGTGTTCGTGGTAATGTATTCATTGTATGTCATAATATTAATTTAGAATCTGATTCAAATATAATACTAGTGGTGCTATAACAGCATGCATTTTCTCGCGTTAATTTTAAATTTGCTATTTTAGAAAATTTAGAGACTTCAACGAAAATGAAGTCCGCGCTATTGTATTTATGATTCTATCCGTGGGAAAAAATTGGAGCGGCTTTTGAGAAAATGTTTTTTGTTTTTTTTTTATAAATTGCATTAATTCCAAGCCCAAATTTCGCGAAAACTCTACTTAAAAAAATAATAATAATAAGTTCATGACTTTTTAAAGAGTTGATCTTTTGGAACACACTTTGCCAAAGGCAAAAATGTCTATCTTCAATTTTCTTGTTTTGAAATGTTAAGTTATTGCGATTTTGAAACAGTTCACCGAAAATGGGCTTGCACCATATTTTTTATCGTCCTTGGATAAATACGAGTTAAAAATCAACAACCACAAAAAAGAATGTTAGAAAAAAATAGTTAAAAATTTAAAAATGTCTATATTTCGCGGAAAAGTCCGCGAAAACTACTAAAATTCTTGAAAAATTATACATGATTTCATTTTAAGGTTTGCATTTAAGGAACAGATTTTATGAAGGAAAAAAATAGTATGGCTCTCTGAAGGCGCCCCAAAAATTGTTCTTTTGCAATTTTCGAAAAATATGAAATATCAATGAACATGAGATCTCCACCATTCTCTTCAGCGTCTTTTACGCTATCCGAGGACAAAGTTTAATCAACATATTTGGTGCCATTTTTGAGAAAATATTGAAAATGTTTTGATGCTTTATGTAAAGTAGAGTAAATCAAACCATCCGCTTGAAACTCCAGTAGTTTCGAGTTCGTTCAGACCGATTGGAGAAAATCGGCTGAACGGTTAATCGCTAGCGTTGACCACAGTTGCCGACTGAGACTTTTTCGGTGTCAAGGACCCGCAAAACCATAATACTTTTCAGAATAATAATACTTGCACCATATTAAAATTATAAGAGTACGTATTATTATTATTATTATTATTATTATTATTATTATTATTATTATTATTATTATTATTATTAAATGAATAAGTGTAATATGAACTAGTACATATTCATCACTCAGGTAGGCAATGCCAACCTTGCCTACCCCGGGAGCCGCCACTGCCGTCAGGACTCGTACTCTAGGACCTCCCAGTCAGACACCAGTTGATGCCCTGAGCCACCTATAAGTCGGTCTCCTTTGTCTACACCAACACCTAAAATGTTCAGATGATTTTCGTCAAAAGTGATGTCTCCCGATTGATCTGACCGAACTCGAGTTTGAAGTCGTGTATTTCGATTTTTAGCGGTACTTTACATGAAAGCGTTTACATTTTTAAAACATCTCAAAAAGACTCAATTTTTTGTTATTAAACATTCTCCTTGGGCAGCATAAAGAACGCTTAAAGAACTGCACAGGTCTCATTTCCTTTGAAATTTCTGAATTTATAAAAATGGCAATAGTTCAAGATTTTTTCGGTGTCTTCCAATGACTATAATATTGAAGATACGAATTTTTCTTAAATGAATCTAAAAAAAAAAAAGATATTTAAACAGTATCATTTACAATTTGTTTGAAAAAACGAGTTGTTTTCATCAAATATGTGCTTGAAGTTAATGCAATTTGTATTTTTTTTTCCTCATTCACAGTTCCAAATTTTCTCCTTGTACCAAAGGATGGTAAAAAATGGTGCTAGTGCTTTTTTGGTAAACTCTCAGGATTATTAAAAATTGCAAAAAATTAACATTGCAAAAGTACAGTATTGATGATAGAGATTTTTTCTTTAATAAAATATATTCTCAAAAATTAAATCTTAAAAGAAAGTCATGTACAATGTTTTGAAAAAAATGGATATTTTTCGCATTATTTCAATTTGAACTTAATGTAATTAAATTTGTTTTTTTTTTTTTTTAACGTCTTGAACTTTTTTCTTAAAATCTTATCCACAATTAGAGTAAAAGTCATTTGAAAAATTGCACAGGTCTCACTTTCTTTGAAACCACTTGTTTTTAAGGGTCAGGAAAGTTGAGATTAGCCTTGCTACTGATTGTGAAGGAATAATATGCCTGACATGTTAACGTGGAGAACCTGAGGTTGAATCTCAGCGCAGATGTAAATTTTTTCCTGTTTGTATATACAGGTTTATGTAATAGTATATTATTGCATAGCCTTTACAAATAATGCAAAAAAGTGTGTACTGCTATACATGTATGTATGAATGAATAAATGTAATTTTGTGTTATATATTCCCAAAACATTATATGTTAAATGGGGTTAAGTTCAATCTGGGTGTATTACAATCAGAATTTGTGCACCTGCCAAACACTAGTGCGTGATGAGTACCTACCAATCAGAGACCTGCTCTCAAGAAAGCTGTTGTGTAATTTTGTTATGAGATCTCACCATATTGGCAAAATGGATAAATTCTGAATCAATCTTTGACAGCACTAAACATGTTAAAAAATCTAGCCAGGCTTCATTAAACCATAGTTTGTATATCTTTGCAGGAAAATGAACGAACTGAGATGCTGGAACAGTTCCGAGGTCTCAGTGTGGAAGCAACACTTTTGGAAAGTAATAATCACAGTCTTGAATCGGAAGCAGCAGAAAACAAACATCAGTTGCATGTTGCAGAGGAGCGAATTACAGATTTGGAACAACAATTGGAAACACGAGATAGTTTAGTTCAGTCTTATGAGAATCAGGTAATTGTTTTATCTAATGAATAAAAAAACTGGTGATTATAATTTTCTTCTAAATTTGAATATTCAGTTTGTTTTGTTTTTAATATATTTTTATTACTTTTAGGGTATTGTGTTTATATATTTTGGATGTCAGAAATGATAGTTACTATTTTTCTCAAGTAAATGTTTTACATGTGTCCACCTATAATTTAGTCTTGTTTAGTAAATAAGTTGTGTAAAGAGGGTCTCTTATATAAACTTTGTATGTTATTTTACAGTTTACTTAATTGATTTTCCATCTCAAATTTATTTTTCTGCTACCTTTAAACCTAACTGCTGAAACATAGTGAAATGGGGTTGGTGTGTGTGTGTGTGTGTGTGTATGTGAATGTGTACATGTACATGTACAAGTGTGTGTGTGGGAATGTATGTGAAGAACTGTCTTCCAGCCACTCTAAATCCATTATAAGATTTGATTGGTAATATTCTGTGTCCATAATATGCTTTTAAACACTAAAATTAATTTTTGTTTTACATATTTTCTGTTTTTTCTGCCATACAAAAAATAAATACATGGACACATTTTGCTTTTTTATTACAATAAATTCCTCCTGTTCATTAACAACAATATGGTTAGGTGTTTTCTAATGAGGGAGTATTTAAATTCATACTTTAGTGTAGAGTTTTAATAAATCTTTTGAAAATAAAGTCTTTAATGGCTGAGTAATGATACTGATACATTCACTTAACAGTTAGAGGAGATGAAAATGAAAATATTTTAGAATATTCACCTACTTAAAAAATCCAACTGAAAGAAAACATATTCAGATGCACAAATAGCATTAATATTTTTGTAATTGTTCTCTTCTGTCATGTTCTTCACCTGTGATTTTTGCAAAATTTGGCCATTTTTCCCTTAATAGTACCCCCTTGATTGTACTCTCTTCAGTATGATGCCCCAGCGGAGAAACTTTCCTGGTTTGCTGTACTATCTAAAAAATCAGTTTAGTTTAATGTTCTTGGGCTGAGAAAAGTCTTTCAACAAATGTTTTAATATGGTCATTTTAAAAAAAGAATGTTTTATTCTATCGTTTTAACAGTTTTGTGTTCATAAATTCACATCTTTTTTCCATCAAAATCTTAAAACAAGTTAATTTGCCATATTTGGCACTCTTATGTCTATTGAAGGGGGTTATAAAATTTTCACAGGAACAATCAGTACATTTATTTTCATATTTTCACTTTCATTATACTTTCTTTTTAATTTCTCTCAAAACTCTAGGAATGTTAGTGGATGAAGAAATTTTATGTCCAGAACTTGAAAATAAATCATGAATATATGAACTTATAATGTGTATTTTAAAAAAAATACTTTCAAAAACAATTAAAAAAATGTCTTTAAAATTGAATGTGTTCATTAAATCATATGAAAGATTTTCAAATTAAAATACTATTGAATTGAAATACTATTTTTTCTAATTAAAAAATTGTAATTACCCATTCTTCTCATGTGCCTCTGTGCAGGTAGTGGGAAAGTGAAAATATAGATTGCTACATGTCCTTTTCTGAGAATTACTGAAAAATTAATATATCTAAATTAAGGAGGATTTCTATTGCATTTTAAAACTGATAGTTTGCTTAGATTGCAGAACTTAGTGGCAGTATTGCAAGTTTGGAAACTCAACTTCAACAATTCATGGATAACAGGCAGAAGACAGACGCAGACCTGGATGCATTGCGTGATTTGTGTGTTAAGTTAGATAGCCAAAAGGAATTATTACAACAAGAGTTAAACAAACAGGATGTTGTTAAAATACAGGTCAGTTAAAAAAAAAATTCTCCTTTTTAAATATCCTGATTTTGAACATCATTTTTTCTGATAAGATAGTTTAGTAAATGTCATGTGTTAAGTATATTTTGTTAATAAAACAAATCAAAATGTCAAGTAATTTTGGTTATAGGAAATGAAGTTTCCTTATAATACATAGTTATAGATTCTTTATATAGTTTTCTTATAATATATTTCTATATATTAGTTTACAATATGAGAATGCATATGTGAATTGTAAGAATATAATAGTATATGTTTTGTTAGTGGGAAAGTGATATGTCTCGCCTGCAAGATGAACAGGAACTGTTGCAAGAACAGCTCTCTAAAGATCGTGCTAATATAGCGTCTCTGGAAAATATGCTAGCCTCTTCTCGACAAGAGACTGCTGAGCAGAGGCATCAAAATGAGCAATTGAAAGCAGATGTGGAACGCCTGCAATTGAGAGTTGATACCCTACAATCTAAATTGTTAGTCTGCATCATTTATGTTATCTGTTATATTTATGAGTGAATAGTATTCATTTCATATTTCTTCTTTCGTTTTCTTGTTCTGTTTCCTTAGAGATGCAGAGACTGAAGAACTACACAGGTATCAATATCAAGCAAATGAATACTCCAAACAAATAAAAGATTTGCAAAGACAGATTACAAATGAGAGGTTTGAACGAGCTAGAACTACTGAAGAAACGCGAAGGTTAGAAAATATATATCATGCTTTATATCCACCAATCTTGTTTTGTTATTGATATTTTGAATTTTTTATTTAGTTACGGTTGCTCCTTTCTTTCTTTTTCATTCACTGTTGTTATTGTTTGAGGCTTTTAACTTTCCGATGAAAGCTATATGGTGTGCCATAAATCAAATATGCTACATTTCAGTTGTTTCAAACCCAAGATTTAAAGCCATTACATTGATAAATTTAAAGAAAAATAATTGGAATGCAAGTGATTAAAATTATGCATTTTTTTAAATTCGCATTATCCTTTTCTTGTCTGTAGAGTTCCTGACACCTGTTGCCCTGCTCCTGGAAACCTCCCTCACCCTCCAAGTCCTGCAGGCATATCTGCAGTGCACGGCTGCGCATCCTCACCTCCTCATCTCCATCCCACTAAAACCCCACAACCTGATGATTGGAATAGGAAATGTGCACATGTCCCCCAGTCTGCCCCATCCACAGGGTACACTAGAAGGAGACCTATGTACATGACCCCACCCCCATCAACTGACTGGGGAGCTTTTAAAGCCTCTCTCCATCCCAGGGGGGCACCCCCTTCTTACACCACTGAACCGTGCGGCTTACAGTCTTGTTTACCTTGCACCAGAGCTTCATGCCCTTACATACAACAATCCAGACCCATATACATGACTGCTCCTCGTTCTCATGCCCCTCTGGTGGGTCCTCCTCCTGAATCAGGCTTCTATGTATGCAATTCAGGCTGTCCCTTCAATCACGTGGCACGACCAGTGCATCAACCTCGGGGGGTACATGTAAATGTGCATGCATCAGCAAGTGGTAATCCACCCCCGCAAACAACTATTCACCTTACAAGTGA
Organism: Gryllus bimaculatus; assembly: GCA_017312745.1. Taxonomy (NCBI): domain Eukaryota; kingdom Metazoa; phylum Arthropoda; class Insecta; order Orthoptera; family Gryllidae; genus Gryllus; species Gryllus bimaculatus. Next base: position 9,160,449 of record BOPP01000041.1, read on the forward strand.
AAAGTCAGCCAAGGGAGACATCACTAATAAGTGTTGTCCCTGTCCTGTTTCACCCGGGGCCCATGCACAGCAAACAGATAGAGAAATGTCTGACAATATTGAACTTGCCCCTGAAAGTGAACCTGTGTCCAGTGATCCTTCTGGGGAGGGCGAAATTCTAAATCCTCTCACTTGTGCAAGGTGAGATGTTTTGTCTTTTGAGTGTTTACAACTTCGGAATTTTCTCAATAGAATATATTTATCATTTTACTTTTTTATATAGACAGTATTGTTCTTGAAACACGTATTTAGTAATTCTTAATTTTTATTTATGAAGTATTGAATATTCATTCTAAGGTAGTTGTTTCTTACTGCATGCATTTACTCAAAATATAGTAACAAAATGATAACATTATGAAGTACCAAAGTATTGATATTTTCAAAATTTGTACTGTAAAATTTCAAATGACATCAAATTCAAAGAAGTTTTAAAAAAAGTTGAATTACACTATTAATGTTATTGACACTAATATATTAGCTGTTATTTTTTAATTTATTCTTTCCTGGAATAACCATGCTCAATTACATCAAAATCTTTGATTTAATTTTAATTAATTAAATTTAATTCAGCGATTAGTTGTAAAATTTGCAGATTTTTTCACCAATTTGAATTTTATAAAATCATCATATTTCTTTTATTAAAAACAAAACAATTGCTATATTAATTTCATTTATGCACTGGCAAAGGTACAAACTTTCAAAAGGGCCAAGTATTTTGCTTCTTCACCAAGTACATGTAATTCTTACACTATCCTTAAATATTATTGAAAAGATTGCAGTAGTTACCTTACATATTTAAAGTTATGGATAAAATTATTCAAATCAACCTTTTTTCTTACCAGTCATATGACAAATTTATTCCCATTGTGCATTATATGCCTCATTTTTTTCCAGCATGTGATGAAGTGGCACATACTTGCTCTTCTCAGCAATATTTGTAAGTTGTCGTAAACCATAATGCACTTCTTGTCAACATAATATTCAATTATTCTCATACTTTATGAATCATTTTCAATATTTTTTATACTTTTATATATAAATACAGTGCATTTTGCTAAATTAAAAAAAAATGGTGTGTTCCAATTTCAGATAAATAAAAGCTTGAAGCCAAACATTTTTATTTGACATAAGTGGAAGATTTTTGTTTTCTAATGACTATTAGTTCAGTAGAGATGACTTGCACATTAGCAATGTAAGTGATTATAAGGAATATTTTGTTTTCAGATTTCTGGAACTTTGTAACAAAAATTATAAATTTGCCCCTCCTTTTATTACGAGTTCATTTTAAAACTTCTTGTCAGTTGTCATTCTTTATTTGCTATAATCCTTGTATAAATCTGTTAATGCCGAAATTCAGAACATAAATTGATACCCTCAGCACAATTATGTAATCTTCCACAGCCCACATGTAAACAGCAACTACATTTAACAAGAGAGTTAACATTTCACGTCTTGCAGTGATATATGTAATGTGTGCATTTTGTCTCAATCAGATATTCTGTCAATGAGTTTTGAGTATCCAGCGTAAGACAAAAATTACTGGTGCTCTTCATTGATTGAATTATATTTTTTCTTATTACTTTGCCAGTCATTCTGTTTTATAAAATATGAACTTGTACAAAAGGTGCCATATTCATTATTGTAATATTATTGCACCTTTTAGTTACAGTACAACACTATGAAGTGGCTTCCATCAGTTTATGGCTGCTGAAAGGATACAGTTCCAAACTCAAAATATTTTATCTATTCAACATCTAAGCAAAATTTTTTTGCTCAGAGGACAAAGTGAAGAGAGGCAGATGGAATCGCTTCAAGAAAGTGCAAGAGCTGATCAAACACAAACTGTATTCATGTAAAATAGCTAGTCAGTTGTCATCACTACAGAAAAGCATCTGAACGAAAGTGTGGGTTCCTATAGTCAGATCATATAGATAGAACTATTTTGTGTCTGAAGAATGGTCAAAGTGAAAAACACATTGCATCTGAAGAGATAGGAGAGAAGAATGGTTGAATGCTATCACTGCAAGACAAAAGGAAGGCTTAATAGCAATGACATTCTAACAAGAAAATCAAATGCTAGTGAAGTATTGAACAGATATCCAGTGCCTTAGGAGAAACTGAGATGAAACCATGGCACTTGATATGACAGTGATATTATCTTAAAGCAATTCACTTCACAATTTATAGAACAGTGGGTCAATTTTGGAACCCCAATATTAATATTTATCTGTAATTCTTTTTATTTATAACATTATTACTGTACAGGTGTACATTCTTGTAATTAATATTTATGTAAATGCAGGTACAACATGAATTGCACAAATATTAAACAGTGCTAAGAGCAATTTTTTAATGAAATAAAATAATGTATAAAAATAGATAATACAAATATATTATATTATACATTTCTGTACAGCAGAGAACTTTATTTAATTTACACAGTAACATTGTGTAAGGCATAACATGTGGCAGTTACAATTTTTTTAAAAACAACATTGTCAATTACCGCATTATAAATCACCAAGTTTCATCACTCTTATTTTCTCCTGCAGATATAATACCACTGCTTAGATCATGGCTGCTCCCCAGTGAGCTAGGTAAAGAAGGAGACTTGGAGGGCTGATCAGATCCTTCTGGAACTTTGGATTGCTGCTCGTCTGTGCCTGCAAATGACATTTCATGTTCATTCGGAAGAGCAGAAACATCTTGCTCTGTCTCAATTGCAGACTGAATGCTTTCTTTCCCAGGGGTATTTTTGGTCTTTATTTCATCTGTGCTAGTCTTTGTAATATCTTGAACTTCCTGAGCACCATTTGCATTGGTATCTTGCCTACAATCTTCTTGATCTTTTATGACCACGTCCAGTTCTCTACATTCTTCTACATTTTGAGATGCTTCCATTCCAGATTTAGATATTGTTTTTGCTGAATTGCTGGGTTTTAAAGAATTGTTTTCTGGATAATTTTCAGGCTTATTTCTAGCAATATTTTCCTTATCCCCCTTTGAAGATAATACACTCTTTTCTTCTGAAGGGGTTTTTGATCTGATTTTTGAATCCTTGTTGAGTGGAAATATTTTCGTCTGGGATAATTTGAGTTGACTTTTATCAGATACCACTGGTGACTCGTTCTCTCTTTTTGGAAGCTGCAAATTATCAAAAGATTTTGAAGTTTCCAAAATCAGTTTTGGATGCAAAGTGGCAGGTTCATCTAACTCGGTACATGATTTTGTGCTATGCAACTCAGGTTCTTCATTTCGTTCTACAATGGTAGAAACCCGTAAAGGAGAAGACAATAAGCGTTCCCCAACATTTTCATCTGAAGCACTTTGTAAGGAAATGTGTTCCAAGAGACCAGAGTGGTGAGAGTTCCTGGTAGCAGCTGAATTCATGTGGTGGTTTAAAAATTCATTATTTTCCACTCCCTGTGTTTGGGAATGTTGATTTTCTTGATGTAAGAAGACAATAGGTGTTTCACTCTCATTCTGCAAGTTTGGCCCCTCCGTTTGCCTTTCATTTTCCAAAGTTGGAACTGTCATATGAGGTACTGAAGACGTAAATGACGGTAACTCTTGTTGCCATCTTGAATTCCTATTCTGCTGTCGAGAGTTTGCTGATTGAAAGGATTCTCTTTCTCCAGAGTATCTTGATGTTCCTCTCAAACTAAAGCCTGCTGGCAATCTCAGTTCACCTCTTGTACTTCCACTAGCTGGTGCAGTCTGTGCATCATTTTGCACTCGTACTGAAGAAATCGGTGGACCATGCATCATTGATGTTGTAACAGCTCCTCCCAGAGAGCTCTGGGGGCGAGCAGAAAAGATCTCTGTGGGCACTGAATATAAAGAAGTGACTGCAGGGCTGTTGTGAGCTTGACTGGTGGTAAAAGAAAATGACTGCCTAACTTGATCATTTGTTCTGTGGGAAGGAAAGAAAGGAAAAGGTTGCAATATTCCAGTTTGGAGAAGCGTAGTAGATGGAAACTGATTTAATAAACCCACACGTGCAGCGTATGACCTACTTCGATTGTAATTTGTTGGAAAAGAAAACATTGGAGTATTCTGAGGAGCACTTCTAGTAGACACATTTTGAGGTGTAGGCAAAGTAAAATTTGCAGCATAATCACGAGACAAAGACACAGGCGGAAACAAAATTGATGCAGTATTTGTTAAGCTGTCTGCATTACGCAGTCTAAACTCTTGATAGCTTCGATCAATGGCTGCTGTCTCCTCTTCCAACCTTCGCAATCTCCGTCTTGCTTCTCTTAACATTTCCTCAGTTGGGCTTGGACAAGACTCATCAGAACTTGAAACACTATGGACCATAAGTCTGCGAGGTGGCTTTCTACGCTGACCTGGAGATGAATAAAGGGGAACAAAGGTTTCTGGAGGTAATCGTCGTGAAAAGTATGATTCCTCGCCAGCTCCAACTTGGCTAGATCGCACAAAACCTCTCGCTGGAGGCCTTGCTTCTGGCACCAAGCGAGGTTGAGGTTGAAGTAGTGGTTGTGGTTGTGGTGGTGCTGGTGGAGGTGTCTGCAAAATATGGGAAGTAACAGATGCTTATGAAAGAGTTATGTTTCCAAGTCATGAATGAAACCCCAAAATATATATTACAAATGAAAGTTCATTTCAAAGAATTAGAAAATCAACTGAATATTTAAAAAAGAGGGGGAATACAAAATTTTAAATTAACGAGAAAATATCATCTGAAAAGTTCTTCAAAATATTAATAGAAAGATTTTTTTTTTCTTTTTTCATTTTAGCAAAAACGAAAAGGTAATCATGATAAAGTAAATCAGGAACTCTTCTAAGGCTACATTTAAGAATTAATTTACACATAAATCATAATTAATAATTAAAAATTTCAGACAAAATTAGAGCTCTATGCAGTGGCACTTGTCACACATGAGTATCAAATTATCAATTTCTTTTGTTTCTATGAAAGAAATAAAATTTAAAAAAAACGATTGCTTGATTGCATGGCAAATTTACATTCATCGCTCTATAATTTTGTATTCTTCGGTTTTTACAATTTTAAATACAAAACTCAAAAAACCTACCACAAACGTAAACTAATTGAAATTGTGGGGTCAATCGATAATGCCTTCCACAATTTTCATCCAAAGTGGTGTTCTGCCCCCTCCTATCTCAGTGTGTTTTCTTTATAACGGTGTACAGAGATTTGAATTCATCACCTTCTGTCACATCAAAATGTTTTCATCACCTAGGGCTTTATTTCACTGTAATTCAAAATATCTGTCAGTGGACTTCAAAAGTAGAAAATCTCCTTCAAAACAAAAAGATTATCAATTTGTGACGATTTTACCAAAATTGTTTACAGTGTTCTTTATGACTGCTTCAAGGTGAAAAAATTTTAATGGTTGTTTGGCTACGTCATGTTTTTGACCCTTCTATGCAATGTTACTGAATTACACACTTCTGTGTTGAACAGAATCAAACACACCACCCCAATTTCAATCTTTTCTTGTTTTGACGAGAAATTGTCCTTACAAAGCCTGGTAACAGATTTTAAAATTTAGTGATTTTATTATTATTATTATTATTATTATTATTATTATTATTATTATTATTATTATTATTATTATTATTATTGTTGTTGTTGTTGTTGTTGTTGTCATTGTCATTATTAGTAGTATTAGTATTAGCGTATGTGCAACCTCTGACCACGCAACACATTTCTTTCTCCGAGGTCCAGTGGTTTAGTGATTTATTATTTACAGCAAGCTCTAAAGTCAATTTTCACCAACACTACTCTAAAGAGAATTATTCATCTTTTAAAGGAAAAAAGTATCAATTTGAAAAGAAAATTGTGGTAGGCATGATCATTAGAATTTCTCTCTTTTAATTTAATGGTGAGATCAAACGCATGATGTCTGTACAAAAAAAATTTACCAACTGTTCCAAAAGCCAACAAATCCAGGAGCATTGTGTTAAATATTTAAATAACTAATTGTACAAATACATCTCAAGGGCAAAGTGTTCTCCCACAAATGCTTATAGTCAACTACATTTACGAATTCCAAATGTCAAAGACAGATTAACAAACTCACATGGTAACCATAAGCTCCAAGAGCCAGCCCAGGGACAGAGTCCATGACTGGGACAGCAGGAGGAACAGCTGCTGCTAGGGTTGCTACAGGCAATGGTATTGGACTGTCAGGAGAGGAACGTGGACTTGTCTGCACAGCATGATGGTCACGTTCAGCTGGTACTGGTTGATGTCTCAATCTTGTAATAGTGCCATGAGCGTGTCGTAATTGCTCCATTAATTCAGAAGCCTGGGTTGTTAACTCTTGTATTCTAAGTCTTTGCTGTTCAATATGACCTCTTAATTCCAAATTTTCTTGCTGAAGTTCATCAACTAGATTTCCAAACATTGCATGTTGAGACCGCTGCCGTTCCGCCTCCTGCAACATTAGTTTCAAAAGAAAGTCTAATACTAAACATTTCAGAGTCTTGAAAGACAAACAAAAAACAACAACAACAATACCATAAAGTTTCCTATTGAAATTTATAAAGTTAAAGTAAGTTTGTTTTAAAAATAATGGTTTTCATTAAATTGGGACATTCTTTTTCACCCTTGTTTTTTCACCCCCCACAATGTAATATTTCTGGGCAGAAGGGTCTGATCAATGTACTTAATACACTGCGTAAGGAACTTCTTACCCAACAAACATTAAAAATAATTCTTAATTGAAAAATAAATATACTATTTTGAAAAAGTCAAAATATTTATCTGATTTGACACTTTAACCTAGAACATTAATACACTTATGATCCCAAATGTTTTGTGAAATTGAGTTATTAGCAATAAATATAACTTCAAATATTATTCTTTTAATGTAATATATTATTTAAATCCCATATGTACTTATATGCAAATGTACTGCATTTAAAAGTGTTCTAAGTTATATTATAAAAGTTCTAGTAAAACCCTCAATATCTCAGAACAAGGTAAGTGGGGATTGCCCTTCGTTCTATTAACCCTTCAATTACATGAAATTAGAGGACAGAAAGATAGTCAACCTGAAATTACATACTTATTCAAAAATAGGTATAAAGGTAAGAAATGTACTATGTATTAATATTTCTGTAGTATTGGATATCCTTCTGCATGTTCATATAATGTCCTGTAAAAATGTATGCCTATATTTTAATATATGCCCCCAACCATGACCCCCTCCTCTTCATGATAATTCCTAATACCAAAAAAATGTTGCTTTGGCAGAGGTGTGTTTGCACAAACATGCCTTGAAACTTGTAAGAACTTGTTTAATATCTCCCATTCCAAGTTCTGAACTCTTAACCTTTTGAAGTTTGTAACCCTCACATATCACAAAATCTCAGGTAGTCCAACAATTTTGAAATTTCCTTCAACAAAAAGGTATACCTAATCCACTTAATTATAAAGTAATTTTTTAATTTATTAAACAAATTATTTTTAATATACATAGTTAATAACATGAATATGTAAGAAACTAAACTTTATAATACCTCGCAATACATAAACTAATCAAAACTATTGTGTCTATGCTGATAATATAACAGCATTATCTGTTTGTATGAATATTTATAAAATACTAGGTACAGTCTCAATATGAAGAATATTCAAGTAAGTCATAATTACAAATTTATAAATTAATAAATGTTTAAAATTATTCGTGATCCTGAGTCACATGCCCAAGTTTAACAGACTTTCCATTTCTCGCAAAATTAAAATGTAGCCTTCACTTTAAGTCGTCAACTTTTTCATCAAATTTTCCCATGGAAAATATTTACATACCTCTATATGACTACAGTGTACCCCTGGGGGTATGTGTCGGAACCCCTGATCTAATCCAAGGAATGCAGAGGGTAAATAACTAGCGTGCCCAAACTTCTTATACTCTACAATTTCCTAAAGCAAACATTTAAATTTATTTAAAATCTGAAAAAGTGATGGAAAAATAATGGATAATTCTGAGAAAACAACATTGTACCTATTGATAGATTCATGTAACCACTGACCAAGACTCTTGAAACCTTTAGATAATAGAAGCAGTAATTATCTCAGCAGTTCATTATAAATCACTACACTAATATGCTGATCAAATCCATCAATCTAATGCACAAAAATGAAATGACATGGTCTTCTTAACAACCTATCCTTGATGACAATGAGCATTTGTTCAAGGAAAACCTCCTGGTCTTCTGTCATACTCAACTATTTTCATCGCAGATTTCATAGTTTTTGTTGTCTTATGATTTTTATATTTCTATTTACTAAAATATAATCTACTTACAGCATTCTGTTGTCGCAATTGTAGAAACACTTCTTCTAAATCAGTAACACTGATCTGTGTTTGCAGACATTGATTTTCTCGTGAAACTTTGCTTGTTTGCTGATAAACATTATGCTTCTTTGGCACAGCTCCCTTTTGTTTACTTACATCAACCTGAACACCTTGAGAGCACAACTCTGGCCTTTTCTTCCTGATAGATGTGTCTGATTTCTTTTTTGATGCTTCAGTTTTACTGTGTGTAGAATCTAATGGCAAATTGTGCTCTCTTTCTTGAGCCATTTTTAATTGTAAGTGGTGCTCCCTTTGTAACTCACGCAAGAGGGCAATTTCTGACTGTGAGTCCTTTATTGCTCTTGATGCTTCTTCGATTTGCAAGCGATTAGCATGAAGTTCTTTCTTCTCTAGCTCTCTAGCATTTGTCTCCGCTTCTAACCTTTAAAAAAAATTTGTTTTACTTACAATTGCCCCTAAATATTTTTGTTATTTTCAGCGAGAAATTTTTATGGGTATTAAAAATACAATTAATTACAATGTGATTTAATATTTTCATATCTAACAAACACAAAGAAGAAAAACAATTTTAGCTTAAGGAGTGATTAATAAATAACAGTAATACTGTGTTTAAAGTTACCCTAACATGCATGTGACCATTCTATTGCAACAAAATCATTTAGAAACAAAAAAATCATTATACCTTGAAAGTTGCTCTTCAAGGTTTTTCTCTTTTGCACTTAATTCTTCTTGCTTTTTTATTAAGTACTCTTCTGATTCTTTCCTCAAAACTTTTAGTTGTATTTCTTTGCGTTCTAACAGATCACTACATTCCTGCAAAACAGAATTCAGTTCATTCCTAAATATAAGTAAATTATGCTTTGATAATAAGCAACATTATTTTATTAAACCTGAATGTAGTTGAGTCGAGTGGCCACATCATGCTGTTGTTCCTGCAACTGTGATGCCAAAACAGAAAATTGGGCTTGCTTCTTATTCATTTCTTCTTTAAGTTTTAATCGTTCTTCATTTAATTTTTCTTCTGATTTCCGCTGCATTTCCTGTAATTCAGTGTCATGTTGATTCCACACTGCTTGTATTCGCTGTTCACGCTCAATCAATTCTTGATGATACTTTTCTTCTTCTTGTTTTTGGGCTTTCTGAACTTCCTCTTCGAGAACCCTACAAGATCAAATAAAAAAAATTGTTTAATGTTTTATGAAGATTAACAGAAATACTAAAATCATAAGTTATAAACTTCATTACCTTTTCACAGAATTGTGAATCAATAATATTTGTTCAGCTCCTAAATTTGATTGCTGTATAACAGTACGAACATCTTCAGTGAACAACAGAGACTGTTGTAAAGCAGCTTGTTGTTCGGCAACATTTTTGGGTTCCGGGCTTTCTGATCTAGTCACCCTTTTCCCAAAAGCATGATTTGAATTTGGAAGAGAACGAAGAAGACATGTCAACAGAGATTCTCCCTGAGAATGTTCATACATGTCATTAACTGCCCTGCTTTCTTCCGAATTTGATGCAAATCCTAGAGCCTCCAATATATCAAAAACATCTCTCTCATGAAAGCCAGGAAACACGTCATCTTGTAATGCATAATCTACCCCAGAGGTAGAATTACTGACAGCAGTTGAAAATTCTGGCAAATTTCTTAATAAAGGCACTTCACTGGTAAAAACTGACAAAGTATAATGGCATTGTTGTCGTAATAAAAATTCTGCCACTAATAAATTAATGGCTTGAAGTTTGGGGGATCCAGCCTGATGGAAAACGCCCGCAGAATGAATATTGAGGGATGTATCCCTCAAAGCCACTATCATCTGATGTCGTAGATGTGCTTGAAGATCAGACAAGAGTCCTCGATCTTGGAACCTGAAAATTTAAGTATTCTCACAATAATTCATATTGAATCTTTTCACCCTAAATATGACACATTCATCTACAAAACTACCACCACTTTGGGTTAGAACTTACCAATTAAGCAGCTGCTTTTGAAATTCATCAGCAGATAATGCATTGTGGCTTGTATCTTTGGATGTTAACGGTTTACGGGCCATGGCTGGATCCTGGCATTATGGTTAACTACATCCTTGTTTGAAGATCATGCTAAAATTATTCCACGATCATGTCCGTATTTTTAAACGGTAGCACCAAAATTTTGTTTACGCGTTGAACGCACAGAATGCCCTGGCGTGTGCTGCACTCTGTTATTAGTACCTATCTATGGTCGATTCGATTTTGTTTTTAATTGAGAAATACCTAATAATTGGAATTTTGTGAAAGAATATATACTACTAATTTAAAAAGAAGAATACGAACGTTCAAAAAACAACTTTTTTCCGAGTGAAATGTCAACACATGTACCAAAGAATGTACTACATATTGATAATTGTGTGAGAAGAAGATGGACTGTCCCTGTGGCGCAGAGGATAGCGCGTTGGACTTCTAATCCAAAGGTCGTGGGTTCGATCCCCACCAGGGATGCAGTCAAATTTTTGTTCTGCTTTTTAGTGCTTCCTTTTAATTCGCGAGTTATCTTCAAGGATTAATTTTACAATAAAATGGCACTGGAGTATAGTTACAGAATATTCTCCCACGCCAATTCTTACCCTTACTGAACAGTTTTTTTGAAAATCTATACTCTTATTACTACTCTTAATTAAATATTCTTATTAAATTACTTTATTGGTGAAGTTAAACAAATTATCTTAAATCAAAATTAATCAGTTATAACAAGATAATATTTATTATAAGTATACCTAATCAACTTTATCAACAAATTTTCTTTTAAAAAAAATTATACTGTAAAATTAATTCTTTATACAGAATTAAATATCCATGAGCTTATTAAATATTTAGTGTATTCATCATTAGTAGTAGAATTACAATGTCTCTGATATTAGTCAGGTATAAATATCATATGTATGAATCATTGAATCACATCAGAAGTAAATGGTTTAGACAGAATATTCAATTTTAAGAAATGTTTAATTATTTTATCAAGGGGCAATTTTAAAAAAAATTTAAATTATCGAGAAAAGTTGGGGTGAGAAGGGCTCTGTATCAGGGGAGCATTGATAGTGAAACTATGGTCTGTAAAATCAAAAGGAACTTGTGAAAGATCTTGCACTTTTCCTTTTTTTATTTATTTCTTTACGTCAAAAACAGTTAAAAACTGTGTTTGATATGCTATGGGGACAAGTTACATCCTTTTTTCATTTTCATCCAAACTAGATGACCATCATTTTCTGAAGCAGTAAAAGCTGTACACAATATACACCACTCTTGATGAATGTCATTGATGAAATAAATAAACTGTAAAACAAGTCTTCAATAAATGATAAAATTAGAGAAGGCACTTTACCCTCTTGAAAGCTACATGTGTATCTTGTTTATTGTGTAATGTTCTGGTACATTTTGGAGAAAATAAATCATGTCAATAAATTTTTCCAAAAACCAAACAAAAAACCAAACAGCCTTACACAATTCTTGCTTAAATCTGCTTGACACATTCAGGGTTTCCTGAAATAATTGAATTCAGGGATACACATGTTAGAAATGCAAGCTCTGAAGCAAGGAATTTTGCCAAAAAGGTGGGTTAAATGAGAAAGAAAATATTTAAGAAATGAAAAAGCTGAGGCTTGATGTAGATGTAAGTTTTTATATATTAATTTCCCTGTATGTCTGAGATCTTTTAAAAAAGTCACATAACTTTGGTTGTTTGTAAATATTATAAACTATTCATTAAAACCAAAGTATTGACATTTGAAAAAGAACATTATCATGATCAGCATAACAAAATTAAGCAATAAATTTCAATCACCAAAGATTTTGTCTTATTTTATTACCTAGTGTAATGTATTAAAAACAGCAAGATAGCTTTGCTTCGATTTAAAAATAAACATTGCTCTCAAGGCAAGCTATCTCATTTTCATGGAAAAACAAATAACTTGTGTCAAAATGTTTGCACCAGTTCTCTCCTGTGAATGGTTCCTTTTGTAATAAAATGCAGGAAATTTTATAGTATAAAGGATCAGATTTGTTTTTGTGATTAGGGCATTGTGCATTAAGTTTGCTACTTTCTTCCATATTTTTACCCAAAGTTTGCTGTGGGCAGAACAGCAAGAATTCACCCCTCTCTAAAAGACACAAGGAAATCCCAATGGCAATGGTCTCTGAAACATTTTAAAAGGGGCCCTTTATCCATTTGAAATAAAACATTTATTTCAGTATGTCCAATCCTTGATTGTGTTGTTTTTTTATCCATAATTTTCGGAAAATGTTTTACATTTATGGAAGCATCTCTTCAAGCCTTCTAGCGGCAATACTGAACTAGTGGTGCTGCAACAGTGCATATTTTCTTGCATTATTTTCTTTTTTGTAAATTTCAAAAATTAAGGGAGATATGTTCCATTTTATAAAGAATCCCTTGCTCTACCAGGGGGGGAGGGTGAAGAAAACATTTGGAGCAGTTTTTGAAAAAATGTTTATTTTATAATTTGCATGAACTTCAAGAAGAAATTACACGAAAACTACTCTTAAAAAATACATGACTTCTTTACTTTCACATATACGTATGTACATATGAAGTATTATATGTAGTACAGAAAAAGTTATGAAATGCTGCGAAAAATCGACTTCGTGATTTCAACTGAACGTTTTGGGGGGCCCCACTGAAAAGGTGATTGTGTCTGTGTGTGTGTTTTCCCTTCAAAACATCTGTCTGTCCATCTGTTCTCCAGTCTGTCCATCTGCCTGTCTGTCCGTTCAATACTCCCCCGTCAATCTGACCCGTTTCGTGGCTCTATGATTTTGAAAAGCGTTTTAAATTTTGGAGATACTTGAAACCCTAGGACATTTTCAAAATTTTCTCAAAATTCCTCCAATTTTTTTCTTTAAATTTCTTCCAAGAATTGAGTGAAATACACGTATATAGATGGCATACATCGGATTTTCACTGTTACTTATACAAAACACAACTACAAAATTGAAGATAGAGATTGTTCCTTCAAATATGTTCGTCATCGTTAGTTCTTTCGTTAACGTCACACACAATCTTTTGAAAATTTTAGTAGTATTCGCAAACTTTTGAGTAAAATATTGACAATAAAAAAAAAGTACCCCAAACTGGAATTTCTAAACTACGTCTCCAAATGTTTTCTTTAACGCACTTTAGGAGAACCGATGCAATACGGAAAAGTTAAAATTTGTTGCATAGTGTAGTTCTTATCAGATTCTTATCGTGGAAGGAATTCTTGCGCTGTCCGCGGAGATTAATGAACGGCGCTCTACTGCAGATACAACCCACGTTATTGTGTCTGGCCGCTGGCATCCTCTGACCTTCACAATTCACAAACATCCTCTTAATTTTGTGTCTATTGAATGAGTTCCCTTTATAGTCGCTTTCCCCCTACAACGTAATCGTAGTGTCTATCAGGACAGGAAAGGTATAGGATGCCAGAAAAGGTGTCTAAAGATATGTGACATTGAACAAGAGTACAATAATAATAATAATAATAATAATAATAATAATAATAATAATAATAATAATAATAATAATAAAACCAAAACAACGTGATGGAGTCGTGAAAGATTACAGCAAAGATGCAAAGTGATAATGTTTTTGATTATTTAATGTATGATCCCTTGAAAGTTAAACACTTTCCTTCAAACTCGCGTGATTCATGGAGTAACTTCTTTAGTGTTGATGTACATAAGCGCCTATTGGTTTCCACGCAATTGGTTTTATGACTTTGGGTTTGTTTACAGGAGGCCTTGAAAGACTGATCCCGTAAACTAAATTATTGTAGCAGTGTGGACGATGTTCGGTTAACCAAATTTAACAATGTCTGAGGACATCAACCTAATGAGATATTTCATAAGTGGAGCATTTGGTGGTGTGTGTTCAGTAATAGTTGGTCATCCCTTTGACACAATTAAAGTGAGACTGCAAATTATGCCCAAAGTCCGACCCGGAGAGCAACCACTTTACACCGGATCTGTGGACTGTGTGAAGAAAACAGTAGCGACAGAAGGAATTCGAGGACTTTTTAAAGGTATGGGAGCGCGAATCGGGGTAGTAGTACCAATATTCGCAATACGATTTTTTTCATTTGGCTTCGCCAAAAAGGCGATGGCAGGATCGACGGATCATGAACTGACGCCACTTCAGCTATTTGCGGCAGGAGCCTTCGCTGGAACATTCACTACAATTGCAATGGCCCCGGGAGAGAGGATTAAATGCTTGCTTCAAACGCAGGGAATGAGAAAAGGTCCTCCGAAATACAGCGGCCCGTCTGACGTTGTGAAGAAACTGTACAAAAGCGGTGGCATACGGAGCGTGTACAAAGGGGCCGGTGCAACGTTGTTGCGCGACACCCCGGCAACGGGTATGTTCCTCATGACGTACGAGTGGCTGAAGAGGACGACCTCTCCCCAAAATGACCTGGACACCCCTAGAGGAATGGAGTTCACTAGTACCTTGGTGGCCGGAGGACTGGCCGGCTTTGGGTACTGGTTCGTGGCACTTCCCGCAGACGTCGTTAAGAGCAGAGTGCAATCCTCCGACATGGGGTTGTATTCCAAGGGTGTGAGGGATGCATTGCCCGAGATACTGAGGGAGGAAGGTGTCCGTGGTTTGTATAAGGGGCTAACCGTCGTTTTATTAAGGGCTTTCCCTGCCAATGCCGCTTGCTTCATAGGTTATGAATGTATAATGAAAGCGCCGAAAGTACTGGTTCCAGAGGTATGAATCTTTTATTTTATGAAATGGTTTTAGTATTGTATGTACCTTTTTTTATTTCTTTACCTAAATGTATAAGATCTTTTAATAAAATAGGTTAACAAACTCTCAATGGAGTGAGACATTAAAATTCTTTCCACTTTTCCACAATGTAGATCTAGCATAACTAGTTTCTTACGCCTACTCATATACACAGACTCACTTAACTAACTTAGCACAACACTTAATTAATAATATTTATAATAAAACACATCAAATGTTAAAAAAATATTGTTAACATAGAACAATGAATGAACGTGGTTTATTGATGGACACACATTTTTTATTAAATAGATTAGATTCAGTAAAAAAGTAATTCAATGTCAAGTGGTCTAAATTTGCGGAAATGTCTAACGTAACCATCTCGGATTTTGCTGACTCAAGGGAATTTTTGTGAAGTTGTAGCTTCATAGGTGAAATAGTTTTTTAGATGTAGCTTTTTGTTCGACCCAATGCTGCGACTATAACATTTTCACAATTTTGGGATACAATATTTCCTTCTCCGTTAGTGTTGAACAAATGAAACTATGCAGACTCGTAGAGATTTTTTCGTTCTGTTCAATATAATTTTATATTCATTATTATTTTTTAATTCATGTATTAATTTAATATTAATTTTGCCTATATTAACATACGCATGACAACAGAGTTGCAGCTAAAAATTAGAGTCCACAACAAATTGTAGATTTAACTTTGAATAGCGAACTTAAAATTTGTGTAAGAAAAGTGAAACGTAGTTCATAACATTGTTTATGATTGCAAATTTTCAACCTTTGCTGATAGGTTATACCATTACGTTTTAAATCAAGTTCAAAATTACTTCGGCAAAAAAAACCAAAATAAGATATTTTCAGCCTTCTTTTTCAGAAAATTGCCTTCTAGAATTTATTACAAACCAATCTCATTAGAAAGAGCAGATTTCGAAGCTTCTATAAAGTTAATTTAATTATCTTTCGGAGGTATACAGTGCCCAAAATAGGGTAAAATGTTCAACGGTGTCGACAAAAGAAAATTAGTATTTAATAAAAATTCTCGAGTTTATGGTTGTATGGTTTCCTCAATACTCAAGAAATACTCGTACAATCGACATTTATCCTTTAATATCTCAACATAACATTGTTTATTAATGCAATATTTCGACCTTTTAGCCCTAACCATAACCAATAAAAACTAAGTGTTAATTGATTTTTACAAAAAGTCCCAAAATGCTGTATTTCAACCCTTGTTTACAGAAAAATACTTTTAAAAAATTATATAAATCATCTAATTAAAAAGCACATTTCAAAGATCCTAGTATGTTGATTTCATCTGCCAACACTGGCATGTAATGTGTCAAGTTAGTGACAAATTTGGAATATATTGCCATTGCTGCGGATTGTATTTAAGGATCAAACATCATCATTGGGTGACCGCCCGGGAAATCCGGGGTGGCGTTGGCGAGTCGTTGAACCGGGAGAGGTGGCTCAGGGCATCAACTGATGTCACTGCAGTTCCTCCAACCGGGAGGTCCTAGGTTCGAGTCCCAACGGAGGCAGGATTTTCAACATTAACTCGTTAGCTAGGTCGAATTCAATCGCCGTCTAGAATATTCAACAGCCGGCTGCTCTGGCCGGTAGTTTTCGGTGGTTTCTCCGATCAACACCAGGCGAATGCCAGAGCAGTACCCTAACAAACGGGCCACGGACTGCGCGCGTTCTGTCCTTCCTTGTCTTATCCTCACCCCCTTACCTACTCACACTTACACAAACATGCGCTATACTACCACACATACCGAAAGACCCATCAGGAGCTTAGAGCTTGTCCCGGCTGGGGCGGTGCCGCGCTGGTGAGAGATACTTGGTTGGGGAAAACCTCGCTAGCTGACGATAGATGGACGCCAGATCTCACCATACAGCGGGGAAGATCACGGCTGCTTCCCGAGCAAAAGCATGCACTACACTGACGGGACTGATGACCCAGGCAGTTGAAGTGACCGGGATCACTAAACAATCAGCAACGGACAATAGAATGCAGATGCAACGAGGGCAATCGTTACTATGTACTGATGAAACGAATGTGAAATAAAAAGGTTTGGGATAAACAATCTCTGAATTTACATTTCAATAGAAACGAAACGATGGCTTCCGGAAAATAACGAGGTCTCTCCGTCATCTATAGTTCTGCGGAGGCGCCAACGTACAGCCTACCGGCCGGGGCTGGAAGGCAAAATCTTCTCTTCCTTTGTGAGGAACAATCCCGTTTCGAAAGAGCTTCCTGAAATACTTGACACGCGCTGCCCGCCGCCCGCTCAAAGGAAGGAGGTCGCTCGCGTTGCCCGACAGGTCTCAGCTGCTGCCACAGCGCCGCGCCCGTCGCTTCGCTCAGCTCACATCACGCCTGCATCTTCACCAGAGCTCATTTGTTACATAGGTTTGTATGATATTGATAAAATTAATATTACTCACCTTTCTGTTTTTGTGAGATTGTATCTTTTCAATGACTTCACTAAAATGTATTAATTAATATTATTTTATTTTAAATTAAAAAGCTCTTCTACATTGCATATTTGATCAACGTTTCTAATTCAACATACACCAGTGGCTAAGATTCCGATAAACACGTTTTATAAACAAATTAAATTCATTTAAAATGTATATATTAAATATGTTCATAAGGCAATAAATCCATAGTACAATACTGTTACCGACGATATAAAATAATCAAAAAACTTCAATTTTCTAAATATCGACGATGAAAATGGAAATACCGATGTTAATAAAACAGAGCCAAAAACCATCGATGTTTTTTAAACCTTAACCATAACATTTAGTTAATATTACTATTCACGGGGTGAGGTAATTTGACTGTTGACGCGCTTATTAACAGAGAATTTAACT
>BOPP01000041.1:9178478-9207265 GCA_017312745.1 Gryllus bimaculatus
TATTATTATTATTTATATTTATTATTTCTCGTATTCGTATTACTTTTTTTTATTTATTTATTTATTATTTAGTTTTATTATATTTTATTTATTTATTTATTTAATTTCATTTATTTATTTATTTAATTTATTTAATTTATTTATTATTTATTTATAACTTTATTTTATTTATTTAATTTATTTATTATTTATTTATTTATTTATTAGTTTATTTATTTATTTATTTATTTTATTTATTATTTATTTTTTATTATTTATTTTATTTATTTATCTTATTTATTTATTTATTTTATTTATGTATTTTATTTATTTATTTATTTATTTATTTATTATCTTATTTATTTATTTATTTATTATTTATTTATTTATTTATTATATATTATATTATATTATTTAAACACTTATTGTATTTATTAATTATTACTTATTATTATTATTTTATTATTATTATTATTATTTTTATTATTTATTTTTATTATATTTTTATTATTCTATTTATTATTTATATTTATTATTATTTATTTATTTATTTATTTATTTATTATTTATTTATTTATTTATTTATTTATTCATTTATTCATATTATTCATTGTATTCATTATCTTATTCATTTATTCATTATTCATTTATTCATTTATTCATTATCATTATTCATTATTCTTTATTCATTGTTCAATTATTCATTTAATTCATTTATTCATTTTATTTCTTTATCATTTATTCATTTATCCATGTTAAATTCAATGTTTATTCCATTTATTCATTAATTCTTGTATTCATTTATTATTTACATTTATTCATCTCATTCTATTCTCATTCATCATCATCATTCATTCATCATCACTCCCAGTTTCATCGTCGTCCTTCCGCACGTTCGTCTAAACTATACCGGCGATCATGTTACCGTTCTTTTCTCATTCATTCATTAACGGTCGATCGTCTTCATTCATTCATTCATCCTCATGTGCCGATCCGTTCGTCCGTCGTAGTATCGGCGTTAGTCGTTCGTTCGTTCGTTCGCGTTCGTCGTCCTTGTGCGCTTCGTCGTTCGTGCGTCTTTTCGTTCGTGTCGGTCATTCTTCACTTCGCATTCATGCGTCTATGTTACGTCTCAGATCGTTCTCATTCATTCGTTCGTAACACTCGTGCGTTCGGGTTCGTTCATTCGATGTTACATGTCATTAGTTCGTGTCATTATTCATTGGTCATCATCCAATCGAGTCCGCATCGTTCTTTCTTCAGTTCGTTCGGGAGTGCGTGCCTATCGTGCTGCTCGTGCTGCTTCGGTGCGTGTCGGGGCAGCACACAGTGCTTTCGTGCGGCTTCGTGCGTTTGTGCGTGTTCGTTCGTGTCATGGCGTTTTGTTCGTGTGTTCTCAGTTGTCGTATCAATCGTTCCGTACGTTCTTTTTGCGTTCGTTCGTTCGCGGCGTTCGTGTCTTTTCGTCGTTCGATTGTCGTATCGTCGTGCGGTCCTTTCGGTTCGTTCGTTCGGTTTCGCAGGGTGAGTTCCGTGCGTGCGTTCGTGCGTCTCGTCGTGCGTTCGTTCGTTCACGTTCGTCGTTCGTGCAATGCGCATGTCGTGTTCGATTCAGCGGCGTCATGTCATTCGTTCGCATGCGGCGTTGTCACATTCGTTCATTCGTTCGGTCTGCTTCGTTCGTTCATTGTTGCGTTCGCTTCTCAGTTTCTTATATCGTGCGTACCGTGTTGTTCGTTCGTTCGTTCCGCTTCGTCGTTCGTACTCATTCCGTTCGGTTGTCGTTTGTGCGTTTCGTCTATTTCGTTCAATTGTGATTCGTTCCGGTTGTAGCATTTCATTTCGTTCGTGTCCAGCGTTTCGTTCGTGAGAGTTCGTTCGTGGTTTCTATTTCGCAGCATTGCGTACGTTCGTGCGTTCCGTTGCGCATCGTGGGTAAGTGCGTTCGTTCGTTGTTCGTTCATTCATGGCTCGTCGTTCATCCGTGCGTCTATCTCACGTTATGCTTGGCGTTTCGTCTCAGTCGTGGTTCTTCGTTCAATCGTTCATTCGTTCTGTTTGTTTCGATCCGTTCGTCACTTATCCGTTTCATTCGTTGCGTATCGATCGCGTTCGTTCGTTTCGTATCGTGCGTCGATCCAGCGGTTCGTGGAATTGTGTTCGGGTTAGTTCGCGTCCGGACACACGCACGAGACACGCACTGAGACACAAGCTACCGAGATACTCATTCATGACTGCACGAGACCCGCGAGACACGCTGAGATACACGCGGAGACACACCGGAGACACACACGGAGACACGACAGATCATTCCATCGGAAACGCACACAAGAACCAGAGAACATTGAGACACACACCGAGACACACACGCGAACACACACAGAGACACACACGAATCGATACTATCACATACAGAAACAAAACAATGAGAGAAACACACAATAGAATACACATATCAGTAGAAACAACATCATTCACTCACTATCAATTATCATAATGAGACACACTCTAATTTATACTTACATATTTATTATTTATTTATTTATTTTATTATTTATTTATTTATTTAATTTATTTATTTATTTATTTATTGTACAATACTACTATTTATTTATTATTATTACTTATTTATTATTATTTACTATTAATTTATTACATCACTAATTAACTATCACATAATGATACAACTCACTTAATCAATTAAAGTAATACAACACAGTTCAACCACGACAACACATTAGTTGGGGAGAGCGCGGAGTACCACGCACGAGCAACTCTAGCCTGCACTCACGCTAGGAGCGTGTGCTAATCGTCTCGCTGCCTCATTGTTGCTGAGCCTCGCCTGCGCCGTTGCTGCAAGGCCGATGATCGCCCTCGAGACACACAGCTAGGCAGAACAACACCAAGAGTAGAGCCACAACTGAGACACATAGCAAAAGCCAACAGAGACCGCTGATTAGATTAACACTGTTTAACAGACACACACCATCGGTCAAGCACTGGCAGAGGAAAAGGCACTAATCACGTACTCTCTCTTTCCGACTGGATATCTGCTTACATGCTTGAGGAATTGTCGATCGTATTCATTCTTGTTAAATCAGCGGTCGATACATCAATGATATCACACACGTAGATACTCTTTATGAGTGTGTCATTTCACAGGACATACACAATACTAATTTAAATACTACGGTAAAATCTAGCAATTGGCTGAACATTCATAAACACACAAGAAGTAAGTACACACGAAAGCATGAGACATACACACAGCCTATAATACACTAGCCAGAGAGACACAATATCGAGATAAACAACATATATTTAGATAGCCGTATATACGCACGAGCAGACTAGCTAAAGACATGCAGAATGAGACAAACAATGAGACAACTAGTACATTAATGACATTTAACAACGAACAACGGAGAAGCTACGACTAGACTTCACACAACAATGTTGATGTAATGTATGACACGTTTGATAATACATCATGTAAATTTCTACAAACACCTTATACACCACACGAACTGAAGACATACACACACACGTGAACCACACACACACGGAGACGAAACACAGCGGGCAAGAACACACGAGAGAATTAGCCATAAACAATGACAGTAACGATATACACACACACATCTGAGAACATCACAGGATACACCATCACTGAGACACAAACGAAGGAGACACAACCACAACACAAAACACTAGAGTGACAACAATCCATTGACAAACAATAAATAACTCATCGGAGACAATCAAACAAGGAGAGACATAACGAGCAAAACACACTCATAGAGTGAGATGGCACAAACACGGAGAAAGAGAGGAACAATCACACAGAGTAATGAACATGAACAGATAGAGAACTTCACACGATAGCAAATAGAAACCAAAAACTAACAAAGAAACCAGAAAAGAACGGCGGAACACTGCATTACAAACTAATAAAAACAAACACCTAATAACATAGATACTCGTATTAGATAACATTCCTATATATTGTATCCGTCTACCATTATCACACAATGAAGGACAACAGTGAGAACTTACGAATGGTCTATCAAAATACATAACAAATGTTATTTTATCAAAAGTCACAGAGTGTCATTTCTACTCATGAGGTATAATAAAAACTACATGAGATACCTAAGTATTCAATGAAAATAAATCAGCAGTGAAAAGCATGAAATATTCATTTCCCAATGAATACACAAAAAACTACCTGACAGACGAAGCACACACATAGCAGAACAGGAGAATCACACAAACAAAGTGATTAATCAGAGACATCGAAGACACAAATCAGCCGCGAACAACACAAGCTCTCCTTGAATCACACAATAACCGAAAATAACATTTTCGTAGATCACCTTTTACATCCGTTCCGTTTTACATGAGAGCACACACAGACACCGCATCAAGAAAACAACGTATTAATACATTAGAAATTCCACCCTAATAGAACCAAGAAACAAATACTTATAAAAACTAATACAAATGTGTCGTTAGAAAATCATTAAATATGGTCTCGATAATTTAAATAATTGGAATAATGTATACGTTCGTGTATCATCTCAACTCACCGAGAACAACACTCATCAGAGAGAGCGAAGAACTAGTCTGGTTTTATAGCACTGACGCACAAACTGAGGACAAGTCTATCATTAACGACCACATATCACAATGATGGTACAAACAATGAGACACACACTGAGAACACACAATGAGCACACAATGATGAGTACACGATTTGCAACACACAATCACGACAAAATGATGACCATCAAATACCCACACAGATCTCGATACCAGCGCGCCAGCGAGTAGACCACTACGAGAGACGTAGCCACCGCGAGCACTCAACTGAAGCATCAGTCACCAGCACACACATAAGCAAACAACATAGCAAGTAGGCACTCAGTTTTTAATCTGAAAGCGCTGTAGTTCAAACGAGGGACACAACAATGGGAGACACAGCAAAAATTTATAAATGCATGCCAGCTGAGAACAGTTACTCAATGTCACTGAGCGAATACTCGGCTCAGAGCAAAGACACGAGCCTGACATCACCTCCGCCACACCACCACGAACACAGCGAGAGTGGAACAACACCACAACTGGAGCCACACGCCCATCTCTACTGAGAACAATACCAAAACACACCACGTAACCATCAACACGGAAAACACACACTCGAGAACCACACCACATAGCCCAGTCCAAATGTATACAATCACTATGAGTACACGCACGATACCATCACGGCCTCAAACAAAACTCCCCCACTAGGTCGAACTGAGTCGCCGTCTGGGAGAATAATTCTAATCCCCGGCCGGGTGCTATGACGGTTTTCGTGGTTTTCAGATCCATACACTCAAGCATAATGCCGAGCAGTCTAACAACGGCCCGGACCGTGCCGCGACCTTTCCTTCTCTCTCTTCCTATCTCACCTTACACACCAGGCAAGATTACACACCTAAAAATGCACAACCACTACACTACGAGAGACACACAGGGACACCACGGAACAACACCGAGACACACACCGAGACACACACGAGACACAAACCGACACACACACCGAGTCACAACACCGAGACACTCCACGAAACAACACACGATACACCACGGAGAACAGACAATGAGACACAATGAGAGCACACAATGAGATACACACGGAGAAACAATGAACACACGGGAGATAACGTGAGTCACCACGTAAGACACACACGGAGACACAACACGAGACACACACGGAGACACACACGGAGACACACCGAAACACACACGGGAGACAACACGGAGACACAACACGGATATACACACAAAACACACGAAGACAACAACATGCGACACACATGCCGGAGAAGACGGGCTGAGCATAAGAGTCTTGTCCGACAAGGGCGGTGGCCCTGGTTGGTGAGAGGATACCTCGGTATAGCAGAATGAAACAGCACAAACCACACATGAACACTCAAGCTATATAAGACACACACCGTGGGTGGCTAGATATCCGAGCAGCACGACAGACACGCAAACTCGGTAGGAACTATCTCAGCGAAGGAAACCAACAGCACCACTCAACAGGAGACACACAGGAGACACACAGGAGACCACACACGGAACTCACACGAGACACACCGAGACAGCGATGAAGCCAATCGCACGTACGCACATACGGACTAATGCCACAGTACCATCGACACACGACGCTCAAAGATCAGTACAATTGATTAACCAGAGAATCTCAAATCCCGGCACCCGATTCACACCACCAGCCAATCACCTGACGACACAACACAACCAGGTCGACACACACAGAAGCCACACCCACCCCGGCTACAGAGACACCCATCCAGACAACCACACCGAGACACCACACAATGAGAACACACAAACTTGAGAGTCAACAAACGACCTTGAGCACAACCCACAATGAGACACACAGAGCGCAAACAACGAGCGATCAACACATGAGTACAAACACAATTGAGAGTCACACGGGAAGACACACAGCGGAACACACACACGGAGAGTCACAACACCGAGACACACAGGGGACCACACACTGAACATAGAAAGCACACAATGACCACTAGTCACCACGCGAGATCCAACAACGCAGACACAGTCCGAACTACACAGATAAAACTCAATGAGACACCATCGGAGACACACGTGAGAACACCGAGACACACGGAGAGACAACCACGAGTACCAGTCACGAGACACCAACGATCACCCCGTAACAACATCAGCGAGTCCACTCTCATCACCATCGAGAGTCCAGAACCAGTCACCACAAGACAGCGATTAAACTGAGCAAGACGAGCCGAGTCACGAAGCAGCCAATCCAACAACACCACGATAAACACACTACACATCATAGATGACAAACACACCAAAGAGCGAATAACAATCTCACCACCACAGACACATACCGAACCCACCATCACCACCGAGAAGAGCGCACCAGGGTCTCACACAGCGTCTCCACACGGCCGCACAACCACCGTCTCCCCCACCACACCCAGACACACAATGAGACAGCACCGACAACCGAGACACACAAACAATTGGAGACACACATGGAAGACAACCGAGACGACGACTCCGAGACAACCGCAGCGACGGCAGACGAGCTTGAACATTAGTGGCCACTATCACGCAGCATCGAGTACACCAACGCGACTGGAAGCACAAGCGCTAAACACATGCTCCTGTAGGAGAACTCGAAAACCAGCCTCAAGACACGAACAATCGCCAGACACATCAAAATAACGAGTCACGAGACACTCAACGAGAACACACACACAAGAACAGACACGAGACCACACAATGAGAGCACAAGAGACCACAATGAACAGACACAAATAGACACATAATTAGAGACACACAATGCGAACACACAACTGAGACACACAATGAAGACCCAATGAGACCCACGCAGTCGAGCAGCGCACGGCGCTACGCGAAACACACAATCATACAGGCAAAAACATGAACATACTCCCCAGCCGAGAGCAACACATGCCCCGTGTGTGAGATAGAACACGAGCAAGCGACACGCTACACGGAAGAATACACAACGGCAGACACATCTTGAGACACACGGAGACACCCACCGCGAGACACAGCGCCGCCGCCTGGCGCGAACACACCGGCATCGCATTGCACGTAGCACTTCACACTCGGCCGGCGCTCGATTCGGGCTTTACGTGCCTAGAGCCGGCCGACGCCCGCGAAATAGAAAACCCCATGCTTCAACATAAGCTGGTCGAGTAATAAACTGAAGCAGACAGCACAGAGGCACAGAACAGGCGCAATATCAGACACTCGAGTTAATCGAGGTCGGAAAGAAGGGCGCTATCCGAATCATGAAAGGGATGTTGATGCATATTGACGCCGGTTTCAACTCTGACGAAGGTTTAGAGGGACAGGTGCACACAACCAGAGGAGCCGAAGCCACTGGACACATCAACGGAGACACACACCTGGCACCGCGAACGAAACGCACAATACTAGCGACTACGAGACGCATCTCACGCGATAACACGCCGTACGACCCTAGACAGTAGGCACAGAGTGAGAGTAAGGCAACGACTCGAGAGACACGCAGATGATCAGACAGCATCACTGAGAACAGACCATACGGGGAAAGCTCGCCATGCGACCTCTGTAGCCAAGTCACTGAGGCATATTGGGACTAATGCCCTCTTCTGTGAGACAGTCACGAGGATACTGTGACCACTCAGAGGCCACTACTAACAAACACGGATACACCAGAATAGTGACACATCATATGAAACATCTACTAAATTACAACTACCAGACACACACGGCGAAGCACAATCACACAATTAGACACTTATACTACTTGGAGAATAGAAAATCAATAAATCTGAATCGATAAAATCCGATTTACGGAGGAAGGAAAAACACGAGAGAACAACACACTATCCAATTAACATGCACACTCTCGAGAGAATACATCTGCCTTAGTGGTCGCACAGAGTAATACAAGCAACTGGAGTAACACAATCAAGGACAAACGAGTCAAGATATGATCTATTTGTAAAGTAAATTTTAATCAATCCAAATACGTAAATAGTGAGGAAGTACAGTTAGCTGCCGACGGCGGTAAGTGGTCTGATGATCTAGGTGACAGAAACAATAGAGATATTGACGTCTAATCAGATCAATTAGAATCCAAATAACGTCCTTTGGTGTATAAATACAACTATTATTTTGTACACATTACGTTGTGCTTCAATATGAAGTTCGCAATATTCTGCACAACTCACCTGGATCGAGAGGATAGTGGTGGCGAGGGAAAATAGCAAACAGTTGAAAATGCATATGATACCTTACTGTAGGGAATAAAAGAGACGTATCGGAGAAATAAAAAAAGACAAAAAACAAAGTAAAAGAGAGCTCAAAACATGCATAACAGCACACACATAAGTGCTGAGCACAGTCACAAATGATAGCAAACTAAGCAGAAACATCAACAAATGAGTAACGACGATACACACAAATTACACGTAAAAAGAACTAAAACACACTGAGCACAGCAGTGGTACCATTCAGCGACTGAGAGGCACCATGGTTCTATGACCTGCTGAGCACGACACAACAACTTGGCCTCACGACAAGAAACAACGATCATCAGCGGCGCTATGACACTACATGCTCGGAGACGCTCAAATCAGACAACCACAGGAGTCCGACGATCGCACAGTAGAACAACACTTGAGTACAACATCACGTAGAACACACAATCACGAAGAACTATCCAATGAGACGACGAATCGACGGATAAGCATAGCAATATATTAAGTAGAATCTGCTCATATTTCTGGCGAGATAACGTTTTAATAACGCGGCATACAGGAGAGGAGAGGCTGCGAGCGATGTGAGCAGACGACGAAATATAGGAGATAACGAGGACTACTAGAAGACAAACGGCTACAGACCAAAACAGGATCAACTACAGCACGTGAGAGGAAACCAACACTAACGGAGCCAGACACAGCTATTGGAATACATCGTGCTAAACCACGATGCCCGCGAGAAACACACACCGCACTGAAAAGCAGCACACAACACACAATCATTCCCCATAATGACCCCAACAAGCAGAAAATGGCCCTTAAAGGAGCAATGCATGGATGAAGTGCAAGTTTGGAACGTTTGTGTGTAGTAATACGAAGGTTGCCTTTATGTTTCGGGATTTGGCAAACCCTGTTGTTAAATCTGGCACGTAGACACACGATTCTATCGAGAAAAGTATCGATCTTATTGGAACGAGTCATACCCCGCGGATCAACCTACAGAACGTTTTGAACATACGGACAGACGGCGAATATATGTGTTGCAGTACAATGTCGCACAGAGTGCACAAGATTACCACGTGAACCAACACTGGAACTGCACAAGTAGCTACCGCAAACTACATTCTATTACGCGACCTATCGACGTGGATTACACGACAGCACTACCAGCAGACAAGTCGGCGACTAGACGACGACATCTGACACGCAGACTCACGCACTATCAACACACATTCAGATAGTGCATAGAGCAGGAGGGATCCCAACGAAAGATGCTTATTGTTGGTAATTGTCGTATGGTATGGATGCAGATATGATGTGAATATTTTGAGAAGACATGCAGAGCAAGAGTACAAGCTGAAAGTTGAGGGTCGAGTCACACTCAGAGGACACGAATTCGCGCAGAGAAGGAGCGAATACAAACGTGATAGATCCTGCCGACAAACATATGAGATCGAGGTCGAGCACAGCGAGTCGAGAGCAGGAGATCGCATCGGCAGAAGCTACTCGTGAATTCCGCAGGACACCACCAGGGCAGACGTCAGCTACAATAGTGGGACTTAGAGACTACACACCGGGTCAATATGCTGACTTCGAGCTCGGAACCAGCCATATACGACAGAGCCGGCACGCGAGATAAATGACATTATTTTCAGAAACAATACGACCAACCTACTCGTTATCGCTTACCGCCATCGAATAAGCTGAATGCTTAAGCGTAACAGCATACTCAATTTACCATCACGAAACCGCACGTTTTCCAATCAGTTCCAAAATGTACAGAGGTAAACGTGTTTCTTCCGGTGATACGCATAATGTCTCGGACATAGAGTAAATAAATCTATTATAGTGTAATTATCAAATGCCATAGAGAGAAGAAGAGAAACACTAGTGTTCACGACTTGAATGTCGATAGTCGACGAACTATTTGCAGAGTATAACCTTACTACTCTATGGACACAAACAAGAAAGAACGGTACTGAAGATTATGACTACACATCAAAAATAGAGGAAGTGATAATCCTAACGTATTAGAAGTAAGCGCGGGTAATGAATACTATATTGCAACTCTGTGTATCAACTACATTATATATGGTATTATTAATCGCCTATCGTTAATACGATTCATTCAAAACGAAGATGCTATGTAGGAGTAGTTATTAGCAGTTAGACACATTGGCAAATATTACGAGTGTAGTCTAGGAGAACAATCTAATGTGAATTCATATACGTTGTAGGAAAGCCTGGAAATCTTACAATTTGTTAGCGGATACTGAAAAAAAGAGTATCAGAGAGTAGATAGACAGAAGCTCACGACCATATTTGATGGCACTCTGATAAAGATGACGTAATATCTCTTATATTTTTAGTTGAAGGCGCGAATATTAGCTCGCTCGGACCCATACAGACTTTGTCAAGGCATGAAGAATATCCGCTCCGAAATGAAAGATCTAACGTAGACTCGACTTCAAAAGAATTCATCGTTACTATTACATTGTTACCAATAAAAGTATAGAGACTCCACCGCGCAAGAGAATGACACTATCATAGAGCGCCACGGCAAAATGCATCCTATAATTATTTATGAGAAAAGAATATTACAAACAGGCCTTTGGCACGATGAGTTGAAAAGAGAACTTCAAAGTCGTATATAGCGTAAACACAACATATTTCGCGAATGAAAGTCGGATGTTACTAATGCATTTATATTATTGTAGAATATAACTATATATATATGTAATACGACTGATCGTCATCATGAAAAAAATGACAGGAAATACAGATGGGTATCAGTAAGAATGAGGGTGCGAGAGGCGGATGTAAGACGCAATAAAATAACGGCATGAAAGCAGCAAAATCGTATTTGCATAGTAAAAATAATAGGCGTTGTATTGTCGTGTTATTGACTGCATATAGCTTCTGTTCGCATGAGCGACCATCTTCCATTACCGTGCTATCAAAAAATTGACAAAATATCTAACATTACATTTAAATTTGTAAGAAAACGCTTCACGACAAAAAGCCTGCACATCTTATTACTATAAACTACTAAATACCGGAGAAGAAAGATGACACTAGAGCAGAGTTTTGCACCATAAGATACTGAGGATATTGATATCAAGGAACAACAGGAGACGAGAATATTTATAACATGCATGTAGCATCAAACGTGTGAGTAGAAGTCGGTCTTCTAGCGTACACTATCGGAAACATGGCTGGCAAAAAGTTTTTCACTGGTCAAAAATTCGTCCGAGCCCTTCGTTGACAATACTTTCCCACTACTACTTACATAATAAGAGCGAAATGCATTCACATTATGAATGTGAATGTGCAAATCAACAAGGCCATTAATTTAAATAAATATAAGTTCCTCTCTCCCATCTCTCTTCTCTTCATATAAAATATATATATAGATAATATTATATATATATATTAATTTTAAATTTTTTGTTTATTTTTATTATAGTCTCTTATAACATAAGTGATTTTCTGCTGTCAGAATACTCAAATAATGGAACTTCGCCATTGTGTTTGAGCTGAAACAAGATATTCGATCATTCGCTCATCCAACACACCGAAAATTTCATTCTTTATTCGACTACTTGCTCAAGTGAGTCGTTTTTAATGTGTTAAGTGTAGTGCTGATTGAATTAATGTAAAAAAGCAAAATTATACAATGAATTTTTTTCTGGGATCATGGTTTAACAGACATTATATTTCCGTTAAAAAACGTATCTAAACATCCTAAAAAGACCATTCTCACAACAATCAGGAAAATTAGACACGTGAAAGGATGCACACAAAACATTTATTAATCACTCAAAAAACAGTACACATCTAATTTAGTTTTGTGAAGTAATTATGTCTAATGAACTGAAAAGAGAACAGATGAAAATACATTAAGCTCGGCATTCTTCAATTATTGAGAAGAGAATACTTATATTTTAAAAGTTCTCAAAATCACCAAAATATGCAAATAAATTACATGATTAATGAAGGAGGATATTTTGATTTAAAAATATTTTTTTTAAATTTAAATGACTACACATCAAAACGCAGTTATACCTGCGTTGGAGTATCGTCGTTTTATCTGTTTCCTCTAATACGTTAAAAACTAAATAATAATTGAATAAATAATTTTATAACAATAAGTGAACGAGAAATAAAAGTATAATTCAATTACGAATAAAAACGTTTATTTCACACAACATCTTTTTATGGACCAAAAGAATCTTTGGAAATGTTGACGTTCAATTTCAGATAATGAGAGTAAAGAAAGGTTTCTGTAAGAAATAATGAACATTATGAGCTCAAAAGAAAGATTCTATATTCATATATCTCTGATCGAAAGAAGCTAATACATCATCAGTAATTAATTTAATGCAAAAAAATAATTTTCTAAAAACATTAATCAACACTGAGGAACGCGATGCTAGGGGTATTAAAAGTGAAGAAGAGTTTTCGATAAGTTACAATTAACATGCATTACGTCTAATCACCATCAGCACGAAACATACAACTGAAGATTGAGAGCATGGTGCAAGTTGGAGCACAAAATGCAGTTGTAACACTAGATAAAGATGAATACAATTTGTGTAAACTTGAATCAACACAATAAGCAACAACATCTTAAATTCAGTCGCAACATTGATTTTCGAAGACCTCTTATGATAGTGATTTCGATTCAAGTGCTTTCACATGATTTCTGGTATCAGTACATTTACGTATCAAATTCCAACTCTGGAGTAAGATCGACATCGATTTCATGTATAAACATCGACTTTGAAGAAACAATCGATGTTTTAAACAGTTAAAAATCGATAGTTATTTAAATGTTTTTTTTTAACGTTGAAATCGTTTGTGATTCGATGTTGTTGTTTTCTGATGAAAAATTACAGTGATGCATAATACTTGTAAAAGTTGAATGATAATCTGATAGCAATAGAGTGAGTTCGTGTGCTGGAACCAAAGAACCGTTGTTTGTACTAATCATCTTCGATCAAACTGTCTCTTGCCCCGAGATGGACAAGCATGCCCTTCGAAATTTCCTCTTCTTCTATTCAATGCTCTTTGAGCATATGGTCAACAAAATACACTGTAGGCGTAAGGTCTCGTATAATTCGATAACTCCAGTACAATGCTGCTGGCGAGTATTTTTAAGGCACAGAAAGTATTTGACCGCGTCTGGATTATAAATCACGACGATAATACCGTGAAAACACCCTCAACGAATTATCTTCGCTGTTTTACGATGTATACATAACGATACGGGCCAAATGAAACAAGTTGAACTTTTGAATTTCAAAATAAGATATATACTGCAAAATTTGCACCTGTGATTGCTACTGCGATACATACGTACTCACCCAAAATGCAAAAGAAAATGTGGGAGAACATTCTTGTGAAGATTCGAAAATGCTCAAGACAACGTGTACATACTTACTCCAAAAATAAAAAGATCCGTTCAATTCGAGTGTCCCATATATTCCAATCATCGCGAAACATCGATATTAGGTAACAATTTTTGTGTTCGTTATGTACTAGCACAGGACGGACAGGCTGTGTTTTGAAGAAAACACATTTTTCAGTATCAAGAGCCAACAAAAGTGATTATGAGTACTCTATTGTAGTAAAACTAATGTACATTGCATACGAGAAAATAAATTCACATTTTTCGAACTCACACTCAGAAACGTATTTTTCTGTTGCAAAATATATAACAAATATATTCTTATAACAATGCATATGACGTAATTTTTAGAGACTTCTCAACAGTTGCACAACAGCATGAATGAAGAAACGTTGTACGAGTAAATAAAATAATGCTGATTCTAATCGCAGGTATTCAACATTCAATATATAAGATGCCAAAAAGAGTTTACGAGTAAAAGCTCACTTTGCTTTCTCAACAAATTAAAGCAAAGCAAAAAATGAAGAAAATCTTTGGAGAATCTGAAGATTTTTTTTTCGTAGTTTTGTGAAAATGTTTCCAACTGATTGAAAATACGCCACAACACATATGCAAAATGTATATGATATTTTAACAGATCTATTGTGGAGTTTCATAATACATTTTGATCAATAATAATTTTATTAAACGCTTAGAAAATTACGATACAAAAATATAGAACGTTCTAAAGTCTTCGTTTGCCGAAAAACAATTCCACATATTTTACAATGTGCTCCGTATTAAAATACACCACAGAAGCCTCTCTTGGCTTAATATTTGCATTTGCTTTACGATGCTATCTCATTTCTTTCCCTATGAACATGCACACTATATTGACATCCATTTGAAGTGCTCCACATTGGAAGAAGCTTACCCCGCATTAACACATTTTAAAATTGAAATATCCCTGGTGGGATGAACCCACGACTTGGATTAGAAGTCCAACGCGTATCCTCTGCGGCCACAGGGAACCCGTGAACAACAGACAGTTTTCCTTCGTACTGCCGTTTTTAGTCGAGATTTAGTCCTTGGTTTAGTCTGCTCCTCGATTGTGCGATGTTCAGTGAAGGGACACTTTCTAGGGTAGAGAAGGAAAGATATACTTTTATCCTCAACCTGGAGTCTTTAAACGAGCGGCTGACGGACCTCGCCGATATGTTATCTTCTTCGAAAATAGATGTTATTTACGTATCCTCTTTCTAACGGAAGCTACGTATTAATAGAGAAAAATAATTACTACAAAAAATCCGCCTGGATAGGTCTGATTAAAAATCCATTTAGTCTTTGAGAATTAATTCAGGTGATTCCGTTTGGGAAAATTTATACAGTTTATCTTGATGCTTGAGTGTACGCAAATTTTGAAAGTTAATATTAGTTATTTATGTTTACATTAGATTTCAATATTAACAATGGGTTTATAAAAAGCGTGTTTTTAGTAAGCGTAATCACATATTACTTTGAATTTGTAAGGTATGGGAAATTAGAATGCGGATGAAATTCAATTGAACGAGTGGTGCTACCCGAATGGCACATACTTTCTCATATTCGTTTTTTTAAATTCTTTCGGTCTCTCTTCATGGCTGCTCACATACTCTGCCAGCTGCAATTACCGTCGCAAAGTAGTAATTTTTTACATTTTCGTAGTTATGCGTTTTCGTAATAGGTGAACGGACATATTATTTGTTAAAATATTAAGAACGTAAAAACTAGTCTAAGATGAATCAATTTTTCCTCTAAAAATTTTGTCAGCCGTTTCCTAAGAAAATGGTGTTTAGCTCTACTGTAAATTGGATTTCACATTGACAATTTTCACGAAAATTTTTTGAGTTTCGAAAAACTTCAATCAGAATCGTTGGTATATTAACTAACAAAAACAAAGTGTTTACAAATTATTGGAAGAGCACATTAATAATGGAGCAATCATCAAAAAATAATTTGTGTAATTTTTGGGAAAAAAAACAAAAAAAAAAAAAACCAACACAAAAATAACCGAGAATGACTTTAAGAGTGTAATTAGCAACATTTCCGTCCAAAAAGTGAAGAAAAAATTTGGTTCATTTATGAAAAATGGAGTTCAAGTTCTGAATGCAGAGTTTGAGCAGTTTTTACTAGAAAACTATGGGGAGTTTCGAGAAACTGTATAATATTAAAGACTTGTACCCAAATATAAACAGTGAACAAATGTCCGCATGCGTAAATATAAACTTGAGAGACAAGTAAAAAATACATTTGAAAAAAAAAGAATGAGAGAACGTGTCATTTATGTCATCTTACAGAGTACATTTAGCAATTCCTACCAAAAGTTTAAAGAAAACATTTGAGGCCAGTTTTTGAGAGAATCTTGTTTTATTCTTTTTAAAAAATGTCACATATTGCATGCAAATTTGCGCGGAAAAATAGCGAACATTTCAAAAATAAAATTGCGTGACTTCAATGAAGAACTGACTATGGAGAATGAATTTTATTTGAAGAAAAATTTATCTCAATTTTGTAGTTGTGTAGAAGACACCCAAAAATTTCGAAAAATTCAAAGTTAATTCAGAAATCTGACTTAATACAAACTTATTAGGTCTTTAATAATATTCTACAGAATTTTTTAAAAAATAGAGCGTTTTTGAGAAAAATTGTGAAAATTGGTCTGGGGGCTTCAATGTAAAGTATCCTCAAGATTTTAAAGATTTTTTTCAAAACCGCGTCGCCTCGAGTGGAGCCGAAAGATCAGGAATATCCTATTTTGGAAAAAATCATACGTAGGATTTTAGGCGTTAGTGGTGTTCACAAACGCGACGACGGACGGAAACAGACGCTCGGTCGTTTGACGTCAATTGTTTTTTTTTCGATATCAAGCCAAAAAACAGATATTCTGGCTGATAGACGATTCTTTTAATTGAGCATGGATTTAACATTTTTTTTTAGGGCCGGCAAATAGAATTTTTTCTGCCAAATATCCGCCATTTTTTGCGCATGTAATGTTTAGATATAGATTTATTTAGTCAAAAAATAACTGTGATGGACGTATGGGAAGAAGTATCATCTGCGTCCAGTTTCTTGATTCCAGAATCTTCTACATCATTTTAACTATAAAATTAGTAAAAATAATAAAAGTTAAAAAGAAATTTAAAATAAAATCATATAATACTCATAATAATAATAAAATAATAATATTATACTTTTTATAAAAGCGCGACAGTAGCGATATTTTGAAAAACTAGACATGTTCATACGTATTAAAGTATATTACGCATATTATTCCGTATTATACGTAGTATACGGGAAGAAAAGAATAGTAATTTATGAACCAGGGGGGTTACAAAGGTGTTTTAATGATCGATGCGTTAAGATTTATTGAACAGTTTAAATTTTCCCGAGTACATACAAGATTTATTATTCATTATTGTTTGTATTGTCTGAAAGGAAACACAACGGTGTACTTTGTGAGCTTCGATCTATCCGCGAGGTTTTGATACTCTTTGGCATGCTACAGTCACTGCCTCACACATACAAAACTCGTTTTATAAATACATTCATTACACTTTTTAAAAAAACAGAACAATACATGTAAATAAATGGCATTTGAAGTAAAGAAAATAATTCGACAAACATTATTTTATGAATTAAATATAAATTGCAATTTGCATGTTTCCGTGATTAAAAATAAATAAATTGTATTACAACAAACGCTTTCTCAAAAGCATTCATTGTAACAACCCGTAAGACACAATGCTGAAACGGAAACGCCATTCTATTTACTTCGCAAAATAATTTAATGCTTTTCCTGTCTCATAATTACAACATACTCGAATATTCTAAAATGTAGTACGTTCTTTGTACGATATGTCACTGACATCGCATGTTACATTCTCATAATGGAATAATTCTGTTTTAAATTCGCTTAAAATAGTCCTAAGAAAATTCTTGTTCGTCGTGAGCCGACGAGTTTCCCAAAAAGAACGCGATAGCTACGTAATGTTATAAAACAGTGTTTTCAAAAGAAAATATAGAAGTGTAAGTAAATATTTTTTACGTCGGTGTATTTAAACAGGACGGATAAAATCATGTGCGAAATAATTTACAGTGAGAACACTTCCTGCCTTATCAAAATATATCTTTTACTTAATTCGCGAATGTCCTACTCACCGGGCGTTACCTTCAGACAGGTCTTAAGGTGCTTACCATCTTAACCATCACGCGCGAAGTGTGGCACACAGCGAACAGCTGTATAATTCATCTGCCACTTACAGAAAAAATCGAAGAATAATCATAACATGTATTTTTTTAATAGTGACTCAACGTATTTTTATTCTGTGTATAAGACCACAAACGTAGTTAGCATTCCTCCTCGCCACAAAATGGAAGCTTCCTTCGTGAAGTTTCTAACCTCATTGTTTAATTTGTAACAAAGTACTAATGCAATTAAAGTCATTTAGATGTATCTAATAATAGAAAATGTTAAAAATTTTATGGAGTATATAAACACCATATCTACAAATTGTGATGCAAGTCAACCTTATGTCAATGATGACTAAAATGTACAGCTTGAGAATATAGTAATATTGCCTTAGTTATGTCCAAGGTTGAAATTAAAATGTCCATAAATGAGACTTGTTGTTGGTTGTGCTTATGTCTTTGATATATGTTGCCGTAAAGAGTAACCTTGAGAAAGCAGGTTGAGGTGAAACCATGGTGCTCGCGAACGTTGTGGAGAAAATTCCTGAATTGAGCAAGCTTATTGTGAGACGATGTGTAAAAAGTAAATTAAGTTTTATCGAGAAGCGATAATGATAAGTTGAAAGTCAAGAAGAATGCCGAGATAACAATGATAATGAACCTAAATCACGACGAGAGAAATGAGAAGTAGAGTAATATGTGTACTGAAGTAAAATAGTTGAATGTAAAATAAAAATTATCAATAATTAAATTGGAATGTTCATTCGATTTTTGTTCAGTAAATATGCAAAGCGGATAAGGATATTCTCTATAATAAAGATATTTTGTGTTTAAATACATATCCAGAATCTCGTTTTGAAATCTACTTTGAATATAAAGATTTCTTACATGAAGTCGCAAATCCATAGAATAAGCATTTTCAAAGATCGGCATACGTTCATGGTTTCAATGTACTGACTTCCGGAACTTTAGTTATGAATAGATGGCTTGAAAGTCTATCCATAGCTAAATTTAACTAGTACAACATGAGTGACATTGCTTTTACGAATCGGTGCATTCTGAACATAAGATCAGACTAATTAAACATTATGGTTGATCCTGTAAAGTAAGGTTTCAAACTAATTGTAAGTCAATGTGGGCGACATTCGATTAACAAAAGTCAACCATGCTGCTGACGAATGATTTCATCTTTTAAATATTTCCTTTGCGGAGGTTTGGTGGAATGTTAAAGTTGTGGTCGGACATCCTTTCGACATCAATAAAGTGAGAGTGCAGACTATGCCCAAACACGCCGCGAGGAGAAAGACCACTTTAACACCGGAACTGTGGAGTGCGCGAAGAAAGACACTTGCGGCTGACAGAATTCAGAGGACTATACAAAGGTATGGGGGCGCCGGTTGTGATAGTGGTAACGATATTTCAATAGATTTTTGCCTTGGGCATTGGGCCAAAAAACAAAATCCAAAACATCAGCATGCACATGTCAACCTCAAGTATACGGGACTGGCCTTGTCAGGACTCTTACATGACGTGGCAATGACTCCTGAGAGAGAATAAATGCCTTACTTCAGATTCAACGACTGGAGAAAGGACCTCCTAAATATAAGCGGCCCATGGATTTATTAATAAAAGCTGTACGAGAGGGCGTAATAGAAGGGTGTACAAAGAACAGGAGCGCCACGTGTTGCGAGATATTCATCGACAGAATGTACTTCATGACGTACGGTCCTAGAAAGGAAGTTCATCTCCAGAGCGACTCGCGGGGCCCGCAGCGCGTGCACACGATCTGGCCGGCGGCTGGCCGGCGTGGCGTATTGGAAGCCGTGGGGATCCCGCGACGCGTTTAAAGAGGGTGAGCCGCGCACGGGGATGTACTAAGGCTGAGGGACGCGTTGCCTGAATTGCTCAGACAGGATGGCGTCCAGTGGTTTGTACAAATGATAGTGCTGTTGCTGCGGGCGTTTCCGGCCAATGAGCGTGCTCCTGGGGTTTTGAATGCTTTATGAAGTTACTAATTTCATCGCTCCAATCGTGATACATCGAATGTCACTACATTGTTTATTTTATAAGCATCCTTTTTTATTTATACAAGGTAGTTTTAATAAGGATTTTAATAAAATCGTTAGTCAAAATCCTTATGTACAGCTTTATTGGCAGTTCTATTAAGCCATGCAGTTTCAGTCACTCATGTTCAGAAGGACTAAATTCAGGGAAAAATTCGGAGTTTTTTTCTCATCTTTCGTTTCTGTTCTGTAGTATTTTTAAGTTGCTGATTTCGAAGCCTGAATATTCGCACTTAGGACAAATATCAACTTTACGAATAAATTGAAAAAGACTAAAGATATCGGCTTTTATTTTCTCAGCCCTTATAAGAGGGAATGATTAGAACTCTATGAGTTTAATAATGGTGCGCCGAACATGATTTTTACAAGAAACATTCCAATGCTGGACCTGATATCGTAAAAGTGAAAAGTTTGTGCATAAATAAACTAGTCCCTAATCGGGGGCGATGAGTGGTCAAACCAATGTTGCGGAGCTTGATACAAACAATCGATTGAAGGCAATCTATCTGTCGTGTCGCGGTGCAGTTAACACACGGCAAAACATTCACCATTTGCTCCAAATTGATTTTCTTCGATCGATTTAAGGACTCTATTTGACGTTAATAGATACGGGGCGCCGATACTAGGTCTTTATTCCTAAGTGTAGTGTACGTGAAGTTTGTCGGTAGGGTGGCGGTGGTCTCCGCCCACTTGTACTGGCGAGATCCGGTGCCGACACCGGGTCCGCTAGTGGGATTATTGCTGATTCCAGACAGGCTCTCCACAACGGTGCTAACCGCCCATCGGATAAGTTTAAGCCGGGTCTCCCGACATGCTGTCAGTGTACTGCATGTTTGTGTAAGACGAGCATTGAGGACATAGGAGAGAGTTGAAAGATCGCGCTGCGTCCTTGCTCCGTTTTGTTGAGGTAATTGAGTCCGGCATTTCTAGCCTGGTGTTGTTCTGGAGTAAATCCACTGTAAAACTTCCGATTCAAAGCAACCAGTCCTGGAATTCTCTTCCAGAAAACAACTGAATTACTAGCGGAGAAGTAGTCGTAATCGAACTAGTGGTCAGTAGGAACTGCAGTGACATCAGTGATGGCTCACTCTTTCTTTTTAGTAAGGAACTCGAGGATCACACTGTAGTTGAAGGAATGTATTTTCGATGGGTGTGAGTCGTGTTACTCGATCCACATTACATCACGCGTAATAGAACCAATAGAGAAAAAGATCCTCGATTTTTTCCCCTGAAACGATACTAATTGATTCACCAAGTATTATAATATTTTTTCTTAAATATGAATAATATTGTTCATGTTGGACATTAATATCATCTATTCTTTTGGTTCTCTGTGACAATGTGGTATTATATTCGTAAACTAGGATCTTAAGAAGTGGACATTCTTCAAGCCAAAGTAAGGGTGAAAAATAAATGATAAAATAGAGGTTCGACGATAATTGCAGTCGTTTGTGTTTGTGGATTTTATCAAATTCATATATTATAAATTGTGTGAATTTAAAAATATTTTTTTTAATTTTGTTGATTTCAGGGAAAAAAATCGGAAGATTTTTTCTTATTGGTTCTATACGCTGAATGTAATTGTGTCGTGTAAAGTACTCCCCCAAATCAAAATATTCCTTTCAAACTCTGTGATCCTCGAGTTCCTTTAAACAGGGAAAGATGGCTCAGGGCATCAACTATGTCACTGCAGTTCCTCTGACCTAGGTTCGATTCCGACTACCTTCTCAGCTAGGTTGAATTCAGTTGTTTTCTGGAGGAGAATTCCAGTGACTGGTTGCTTTGATCGGAAGTTTACAGTGGTTTCTCCGATCAACACCAGGTGAATGCCGGTGTAGTACCCTCACAAACGGGCCAAGGACCGCGCGCGATCTTTCCCACCTCTTCCTTGTCCTATGCTCTCTCCTTACACCCACACACCCACACCCACACACAAACATGCACTACACTGACAGCCATGTCGGGAGACCGGCCGGGAGCTTAGAGCTTATCCCGGCTGGGGCGGTGCCCCGTTGGTGGGAGATGCCTGGTTAGATCCCAAGATAATTCCCACTAGCCGACGGTAGGTCGGCACCGGATCTCGCCATACAGTGGGGGGAGACCTCCGCCACCTACCGACAAACTCATACACTACACTTACGGGAATAAAGACCCTAGTAGTCGGCGCCCCCGGTATCATTAACGCTCAATAGAGTTCCTTAAATCGATCGAAGAAAATCAATTTGGGAGAAAATGGTGAATGGTTTTGCCGCTGGTGTTAACCGCACGCCGACACGGACAGATAGATTGCCTTCAATCGATTGTTTGGTATCAAGGCTCCTCAAAACATGGATTCTGACCACTCAACGGTTAGGGGACTTAGTTTATTATGTATAGCAACAAACTTTATCCACTTTTACGATATCAGAGTCCAGCAATTAGAATGTTTCTGTAAAAAATTCATCTTTTTCCGTCGCACAATTATTAACACTCAATAGAGTTCCTTAAATCATTCCCGCCTTACTAAGGGCGAGAAAATAAAAATCCGGATATCTTTAGGTCTTTTTTCTATTCTTTGTAAAGTCGATATTTCTCTAAGTGGGAAATATCAGGTTCGAATTCAGCATCTCAAAATACTGACAAAACAGAATGGCAAGAGAAAAAAAACTCCGGATTTTTTTGTCCTGAATTGGGTCCTTCTGAACATGAGTTGACTAAACTGATGGTACAGAACTGCAATAAAGCTGTACATAAGGATTTTGATAACGCATTTTATTAAAAGTCCTTATAAACTACCTTTATAAATAAAAAAGGATGCTATAAAATAAACAATGTAGTGACATTTCGAAGTATCACGGATCTGGAGCGATGAAATTCAGTAACTTCATAAAGCATTCAAAACCCAGGAAGCACGCTGCATTAGCCGGAAACGCGCGCAGCAACACAGCCAACGATCCTTTGTACAAACCACGGACGCCATCCTGTCTGAGCAATTCAGGCAACGCGTCCCTCACGCCCCTCTCGTACATCCCGATGCCGGCGGCCTGCACCCTGCTTTTAACGACGTCGGCGGGAATCCCCACGGTCCAATACGCCACGCCGGCCAGGCCGCCGGCCAGAATCGTGTGCCACGCGCTGGGGCCTCCGGAGTCGGGCTCTTGGGAGATGAACTTCCTTTTCAGGGACTCGTACGTCATGAGGTACATTCCTGTCGATGGAATATCTCGCAACAACGTGGCTCCTGTTCCTTTGTACACCCTTCTTATACCGCCCTCCTCGTACAGCTTTTTAATAACATCCACCGGGCCGCTGTATTTAGGAGGTCCTTTCTCCAGTCGTTGAATCTGAAGTAAGCATTTGATTCTCTCTCCAGGAGTCATTGCCACCGTCGTAAAGAGTCCTGACAAGGCCCCAGTCCCGTATAATTGAGGTAGCGACAGTGGTGCATTCTGATAGTTTTGGATTTTTTTGGCAATGCCAAAAGCAAAAAATCTTATTGAAAATATCGGTACCACTATCACGAACGGCGCCCCCATACCTTTGTATAGTCCTCGAATTCCTTCGGCCGCAAGTGTTTTCTTCGCGCAGTCCACAGTTCCGGTGTAAAGTGGTTTTTCTCCTGGGCGTGGTTTGGGCATAGTTTGCACTCTCACTTTAATTGTGTCGAAAGGATGTCCGACCACAACTGTACACATTCCACCAAAGCCTCCGCAAAGGAAATATTTAAGAAAGATGAACTCATGTCGATCAGCAGGCATGGTTGACTTTTGTTAACTGAATGTCGCCCACATTGCTACAATTAGTTGACAACTTACTTTACAGGATCAACCATTATGTTTAATAGGTCTGATCTTATGTTCAGAATGCACGATTCGTAAAAGAATGTCACTCATGTTGCTACTAGTTAAAAATTTAGCTGATGGGATTAGACTTTCAAGGCCATCTATTAATTAACTAAAGTTCCGGAAGTAGTACATTGAAACCAATGGGAACGTATGCACGATCTTTGAAAATGTTATTCTATGATTTGCGACTTCATGTAAGGAAATACTTTATATTCAAAGTAGATTTCAAACGAATTCGTGGAATATGTATTTAAACCACAAAAATATCTTTATTATAGAGAATATCCCTTACTCCGCTTTGCATATTAGGCTGAACAAAAATCGAACTGAACATTCCAATTTAATTATTGATAATTTTATTTTACAAATTCTACTATTTTACGTCATGTACACATATTACTCTACTTCTCATTTCTCTCGTCGTGATGTTAGTTCATTATCTATTGATTATCTCGCATTCTTCTTGACTGTCACTTATCATGTATTCGCTTCTTCGATAACTTAATTTACTTATTTACACATCGTCCTTCACATATAAGCTTGCTCAAATTCAGGAAATTTTCTCACAACGTTCGCGAAGGCACATGGTTCAACCTCAACCTGCTTTCCTCAAGGTTCTCTTTACGGCAACATTATCAAAGACATGAAAGCACAACAACAAGTCTCATTTATGGACATTTAATTTCAAACCTTTGCATAAATCATAAGCAACATTACTATTATTCTCAAGCTGTAATTTTAGTCCCAATCAATGAACATAAGTTAAGCTTGACAATCACAATTTGTAGATATTGGTGTGTTAATATAACTCAATAACCAATTTTAGACATTTCTATTTATTAGATACATCTAAATGCACATTTAATTGCATAGACTTTGTTACACAATTAAAATGCAGGTTAGAAAACTTTCACGAAAGTGAAGCTTCCATTTTGTTGGCGAGGAGGATGCGTTTGTGGATTATACACAGAATAAAAAATACGTTGCGTCATCTATTAAAAAAATTACATGTTATGATTTATTCTTCGATTTTTCTGTAGTGGCAGATGGCATTATACAGCTGTTACGCTGTGTTGCCACACTCGCGCGGATGGTAAGAATGGTAAGCACCTGTAAGCACCTGTCTGAGGTAACGAGCCCCGGTGAGTAGGACATTCGCGAATTAATTAAAAAGATATATTTGATAAGGCA
This sequence comes from Gryllus bimaculatus, assembly GCA_017312745.1. NCBI lineage: Eukaryota > Metazoa > Arthropoda > Insecta > Orthoptera > Gryllidae > Gryllus > Gryllus bimaculatus. Next base: position 9,203,992 of record BOPP01000041.1, read on the forward strand.
GGAAGTGTTCTCACTGTAAATTATTTCGCACATGATTTTATCCGTCCTGTTTAAATACACCGACGTGAAGTAATACTTAACTTACACTTCTATATTTCTTGAAAACACTGTTTTATAAACATTACGTAGCTAATCGCGTTCTTATTTTGGGTAACTCGTCGCTCACCGACGGGAACAAAGAATTATTCCATTATGACTATTAAGAGAATTTTAAACAGAATTATTCCATTATGACGAATGTAACATGCGAATGTAGTGACATATTGTACACAAGACGTACTATATTTGAGAATATTCGAGTATGATTGTAATTATGAGACAGAAAGCCATTAAATATTTTGCGAGTAAAAAGAATGGCGTTTCCGTTCAGCATTGTGTCTTACGGTTGTACAATGAATGCTCTTTGAGAGAAGCAGTTTGTTGTAAATAACAAAATTCTATTTATTGTTTAAATCCACGGAAACATGCCAAAATTGCAATTTTCATATTAATTCAATAAAATAATGTTTATGTCGAATTATTTTTCTTACTTCAGAAATGCCATTTATTTACTGTATTGTTCTGTTTTTTTTTAAAGTGTAATGAATGTAATTTATAAAAACGATTTTGTTGTGTTGGCAGTGTAGCAGGCAAAGAGTATTCAAAAAGCCCGCGCGGGAATAAAGAATACGGAAGGCTCACAAAGTACACCGTTGTGTTTCCTTTCAGACCCAAATACAAACAATAATGAATTAATAAATCTTGTATGTACCTCGGGCTTTAACTGGTTCTAATAATCTTAACGCTCGATCATTAACACCTTTGTAACGCCCCTGGTTCATAAATTACTATTTTTTCTTTCCCGTATACATACGTATATACGGAATAATATGCGTAATATACGTAATACGTATGGAACATGTCTAGTTTTTCAAATATCGCTACTGTCGCGCTTTTAAAAAAATATTAATATTATTATTATTATTATTATTATTATTATTATTTTAAATTTCTTTTTAACTTTTATTCATTTTTCAACTATTTATAGTTAAAATGATGTGAAGGGATTCTGGAACTTAAGAAAACGTGCGCAGATGATCTTCTCTCCCATACGTCACATACAGTTTTTTTTTTGACTAAATAAATCTAAATCTAAACATCACATGCGCAAAAAAATGGCGGATTTTTGGCAGAAAAAAATCTATTGCCGGGCCCTAATAATGAAAAAAAAGTATAAATCCATTTGCTCAATTAAAAAGAATCGTCTATCAGCCAGAATATCTGTTTTTTGGGTCCTTGATACCGAAAAAACAATTGACGTCAAACGACCGAGCGTCTGTTTGTCCGTCCGTCTGTCGGTTTGTGAACACCACTAACGCCTAAATCATACGTATGATTTTTTCCAAAATGGATATTCCTAGATCGCTCTGGCTCCACTCGAGGCGACGCGTTTTTGAAAAAAATCTTTAAAATTTGAGGATACTTTACATGAAGCCCCCCCAGACAATTTTCAAATTTTTCTCAAAAAAAAAAAGGCTCTAAATTTTTTTAAAAATTTCTTGTAAGAATAGATTAAAAGACACTAATAAAGGTGGTATAAGTCCGATTATCAGAATTAACTTTGAATTTTCGAACATTTTTGGGTGTCTTTCTACAACTACAAAATTGAAGATAGAGATTTTTCCTTCAAATAAAATTTATTCTCCATAGTCAGTTCTTTCATTGAAGTCACGCAATTTTTTTTTGAAAATGTTCGTATTTTTCGCGCAATATTGCATGCAATATGTGACATTTTTAAAAAGAATAAAACAAGATTCTCTCAAAAACGGCTCCAAATGTTTTCTTTAAACTTTTGGTAGGGATGGTGCTAAATGTACTCTGTAAGATGACATAAATGACACGTTCCTCTATTCTTTTGTTTTTTCAAAAATGTATTTTTTTACTTGTCTCTCATGTTTATATTTACATTAGCGACGATTTGTTCACTGTGTTATATTTGTGTGTGCTTTAAATAATGTATACAGTTTCTCGAAAACTCAATAGTTTTCTGTAAAAACTGGCTCAAAACTCTGCATATTCAGAAACGTTGAAACGCCATTTTATCATAAATAGAACCAAATTTTTTCTTCAAACTTTTTGGACGGATTGTGCTAATTACACTCTTTAAAGTTCATTTTCGGGTATTTTTTGTTGTTGTTTTTTTTCATAAATTACACAAATATAATTTTCTGAATGATTGCTCACATTATTAATGTGCTCATTTCCAATAATTTGTAAACACTATTGTTTTTGTTAGTTAATATACCCCGAACGACTTCTGATGAAGTTTTTCGAAAACTCAAAAATTTTCTGTGAAAAATTGTCCAATGTGAAATCCAATTTACAGTAGAGCTTAAACACCATTTTCTTAGAAACGGCTGCAAATTTTTTAGAGAAAATTGTCATTTAGGACTAGGTTTTACTGTTCTTTAATATTTTAAAATAATATTTCCGTTCTACTATTACGAAAACGATAACTTACGAAAATGTAAAAATTATGTACTTTGGGCGACGGTAGATTGCAGCTGGCAAGAGTATGTGGCAAGTCCGAATAGCAAGCAGAGACCAAAAGAAATAAAAAAAACGAATATGAGAAAGTATGTGCCATTCGGTAGCACCACTAGTTCAATTGATTTCATCACGCATTCTAATTCCATACCTTACTAATCAAAAGTAAGTACTGTGATTACGCTTACGAAAACACGCTTTTTTATAAACCCATTGTTAATATTGAAATCTAATGCAAACATAAATAACTAATATTAACTTTCAAAGTTGCGTTAACACTCAAGCATTCAAAAGATAACTGTATAAAATTTTCCAAACGGAATAACCCTGAATTAATTCTCCAAAAAGACGAAATGGAATTTTTATCAGACCCATCATCAAAGTCGGATTTTTTGGTAGTAAATTATTTTTCTCTATTAAATACGTAAAGCCTTTCCGTTAAGAAAGAGGATACGTAAATAACATCTATTTTCAAAGAAGATAACATATCGGCGGAGTCCGTCAGCCGGCTCCGTTTAAAAGACTCCAGGTTGAAGGGATAAAAGTATTATCTTCCTCTCTACCTAGAAAGTGTCCCTTTCACTGAACATCTCACAATCAGAATGGAAGCAAGGACTAAAACAAGGACTAAATCTCGACTAAAACGAGCAGCTACGGAAGAAAACGGTGTTGTTCCAGCGGTCCCTGTGGCGCAGAGGATAGCGCGTTGGACTTCTAATCCAAAGGTCGTGGGTTCGATCCCCACCAG